>JBBPMK010000136.1:0-53255 GCA_038090295.1 Boletus semigastroideus
AGCTAGCAATGCTTCCTTTGATGAGGATGCCTTCCGATGCTTCAATGAGTCGTGCGGTGGTGAACACTAATAGACTTCTTGTAGAAGACTGGAGGACTGTTGAACAACTTGATGATGTTCAATGGACAAGAGTACAAGGGTTCAGAGCAGCGACTCAAGAAGTACGCTGGAGACTTGGAGAGGAAGATGGTTGTATTGACAGCGAGTACAATGAAGTACAAGTGGAGCAATGACAAGCAGTGGAAGGACAAGGGAGATATAGGGAGACCAAGCTAGGGAACTACTAGAGAGCTAGCGAGGGTTTATATATGTAAAGGTAAGGGCACTGACTAAGCGGGGAGAATGCAGCTGAGTGCAAAAGGTGAAACAGGAGTCGAAGATAAGAGACATGAGGTATCCTCATGTGGGAGAGATCAAGGGTAGAAGAAGATCAATGTGATCGATCTGAAACAAAGAAGCAAGGCACAGGAAATAGAAGCAGGACATGTGGTACGCACATGCATCAAAGGTTCGAGAAGCAAGGGAAGCAAGACATGCCGCTAGTGCATGGATCAAGAGAAGTAGAAGCATAGACATGTGGCAAGCACATGGATCAAGATGGATCGGGAGATGGGATTGGGGAATGCGACTAGCGCATGGGATGAGGCAATGCAAGGGTGATGAGGTATGCAATGCAGAAGGCGAGGACGAGCATGGAGATTGCAAGATGGGCAAGGTAAAGGGGTTCGGGGAGGAGAGGGAGAACAAAGGGGATGAGTTCTCTGAGGAAAAGGTGGTGCTGATCGAGCAATCGTAACAATAGATAAGAGATAAGAGCCTAGACCGATGATGTCATAGATAAGGGTCTGGATCATGATGTCATCGGTGGCTGTGGATCACGTGACCTGAAAAAGAAAGAGAAATGAAAGGTCAAGTGTTGGGTTCGAACTCACGAGTCAAGTAGGGTAATAAAGTGTAGGAAATGGGTGCATAATGGGACGAGTTCGTAACAAAACCAAGGTAAACCAGTGGATCTCACAAACTCCCAGGAGTCAGGGCCATTGAAGACCCCCATTAATGTTGCAGACTATATCGTCCCCAACGTCGCATCCACCCCCTACTCCCGTCTTTGCTGCTTCAAGTGCAAATGCCTTGATCACATCCAGGTCGACTGTCCCCAACACACATGCACCTTTTGTCTCAAGTCCACTCCAGGCCATCACATTTCAGAATGCCCATTCCACACCTGCATCATCTGCAGACGCCAGGGTCATGCCAAGGAAGACTGCTGGACTCGCCTGTGCATCGAGGATACCATTGACCTCACCGACTACGTGGTCAACGAGGGGGAGGACGACTAGAGATTATGACGGTGGTACGTCATCCTTAGAAGGGCGGGGCTAATGTTACGATATTCCGATATCCGTGTCCGTTTGTTTCCTTTTGCGACTCCCCATTTCATTTCTTCTTTTAGTGGACTCTATTTCCAATATACGGTAATCTTCCGTCGTGGTTACCACAGTTTGATCCTCTATCATTTACGGTTGTGACAGCTGTCATACAGTATCCCCTTTTAGGCTGTTGCTCCTTCCGCTCTTCCATGTCAGACCTCCTCATTTGTTTCATTCCTTTTATTCCGTTCCACAGTCACACAGCATCTTTCCCCTTTTATTCCAATGCTACGCATATACCATATACGTCTTGGTCCATGTGCCATTCTAACACTGTATAAATACTGAGCCACATGTACCTTAGTACTCAAGCTAATTCTATGCAATTTTCTGCATTCTATCCTGTGTGCTTCCGCAACCAAGGCTCTCTCCTTCAGCTTCCACCCCTAGGACTTGCACGCTTCACTGCGTCTATGTAGAACTGGTACTACGCATCAGTTATAGATCTGTTGGCATAGTCTGCCTTCCAGTGTTGCGCTGATACCGCCTTAGGCCCACCATTGCCTTCCGAGTGGCTCTATCAAACGGGCATCCCCTCTCGTTCTGTTTGCTTGTTATCACTTCACAGGACTTCGGTTTGCAGTGAGTGTAACAGTAGCTACCATGTATATCTAGTCATTGGTAAATTAGGGCCAAAAAAGGCCACACCCCTAGGTAGTATATAAGCCCCATGAATGCAGCAACCAAAGGGCAGTCTTGTCCTCTTGGTCATTCCCAGCCAAAGGCCTCTACCTTAGCTCTTCGTCCACCTCTTAAAGCAACCTTAGCACTAGACCCCTAAGCATGGTCACAGGCTGGTTGTTTCACCACCCACTAGATGAAATTCCCACAGTGGCTGGCAGTGCACTTTACACACCACAATTTGAATTTGGAGTCACTGTATATATGCAAGCCACCTGTACCATATTCCCTAAGCTAGTTCTATGCAATTCACATCACATTTACTGGTGTACTGGTGGCTGTACTCCCTTATGCTCATTCCTGGCCTTCACCCAGCAGCTCTTGTTTCATTGAACCTGCAAAGAACTGGGACTTCATGTCTGCAAGAAACCCCTTTGGTACAGGCTACTGTTGATGGGTGAGCAGCCTTTGACCTCACACTGCTGGTCATTGGGCTATCAAACAGGCATCCATCTTCCTCTGGTTGATCTTGTGGCTTCAGCCACCACATATGTAACCAGTTGTATTTCTTTTGTCAACCTTGCTCACATGACCTTGCTTATGCCAGCATTCACAGTTAGCATAACAATGTGGAGATCAGAGGTACTGTAAGAGTCAGAGTTTATGCATATGATGACAGGGAGTGAAGAAGCTGGAGCAGTGCAATACATAAGTGAGCACAGGAATGAAATGAAGACTAATACTTGAAAAAAATACAAGAGTTACAGAAAGAGGATAAGTACAAGTCTAAAGGAAATAACATGAAAGTTTGTGATGGAGTTGAGAAAGAAACATTGGAGTTGACATAGGTGTATTGGAGTTGATGTGGAGATTGGAGGTAGGGGTTGGAGTTCATGCAAATGTCAGAGTTACAGTATGTACAGGTTTTAACATAAACATTGCTTCCATACAGAAATAATATGTATATACACTCCACAGAATTTTTGAATGTTCTACAATTTATTACGCAAACCTAGGTTACAATTGTTTACCATATGCGCTTCACCATTGTAAATCTTGTTAGGTCCTCCAAGGGAACATGCTTTCTTCTCTTGTTTCCCTGTCCCTCACCTATTTCGCTGACACAAATAGCATCATCATGCCAGCTATCAACCACCTTCTGCAATTGCTTGTTATATTCTCGTTCGTCCTTACCCTCTCCAATTGGATCACGACCAAAATCATTAACAGAGTCAGCTGCTGTTCGAGCCTCCATTCCAGTTCTTCGGCTACAAGCATATGAGATCAGATTCACACCCAACAAAATCTTGAGTGCTAAAAAGCTGAAGTTTCGAGCAATGAGTAGTATGCCAATGAAAAATAAATTGATGTACCAAAGCCAAAATAATATGCCCATTGCTATCCATTTTCCCAGCGGACGTAAATCCCGTTGATCATGTGGGTGACAAGAAAACATCAGATTGAAGGATCGAAGACCAATGAGGATGGCTAAGACAGCAAGCGGGACCGAAGCGAATCCAAGGCGCCGTGCGACGAGAGGTGATTGATCAACGTATGTATGCTGTATAACTGTCATGAATGTCCAGAAGACGGTCGGGGACTCGAACCTTGGATGGACCATGCCGCCCAACAACACTTCCACTTGCTAGGTCGCGGCATAACACATCAATATACCGCTCGTAAACGGACGGACGGATGTGATTAAACTTCGTGACGAAAGCATGCTTTAGCCAATCTACCATCATTTCTGACACCAGCACAGTTACAACAGGCTGACCTTCAACAGTGAGTGATACAATGCTTCCTTGGTAGCGAGAAACACCTACGTATGATATTGTCCAGAGAACATTGTTACCTCTGAACCACCCGTAGCTCTTCGGCATGACAAAGCCTCCAGTAAAATCAAACTCAGAGCCACTGAGCTCTATCAAGTTGCGGAACGCGACAACGACAAGCATCAGAGACAAAGTAAAACGCTCAACGATATCTGCACAGGTAATCTGAAAGAGATTGTCCTTTTCAAACTTCTTGAATACGCAACCCTTGATTTCTACGAATTGATTGGAAACGAGGAGAGTGAGCAGCGCATGGTCGTAAGAGTTGACCGCGACATTTAAAGAGAGTAATTGGTAGAGCATAACTAATGTGTGTGTCGCTATTGATGATATTAAAGGAGCCCATGATAAGAATTGATGCGTGATCAGCTCACCAACGTAGAGGGTCGCCAACACAAAGAATACCAAGGGGCGGAACATGTCAGAAGAGAGGGGTGTTTTATGAGACACCAGTTCCAAAGTAGATCGCGAGAATAGGCAGTCAAGTATGTCTTGTCCTATCGAAGCGCATAGCCTGTCCGCAATCTGCATAACGAGCGATCAAACTATGTTCTATAAACCCAAGGATGGCGCCCACTTCTAGGGAATTAAATATGACATATAGCTTAATGGTATCTTGGCCACGAATGGAGTGGTAAATTTTGCTGGCGTCTGCGAGGGGCATGAGAAGAGTAATCGAGACAACAACTAGGAGGGTGCGTAGGATATCAGCCTTCTGAGAAGGGGGGAGGTGTGACTTGGACCACGTCATGAGGTTGTATAGGGAACGCGAAGCTGCTATGAAAAAGCGGATAGGCTGGATGGTGAAGGTATAGAGGAAAGAGTCCAAGCAAAGTAGGAAACCAAAGCCGATAATCTGAAATCCGGCTGTAAGACGAAAAAGACAAGCCCGCTGTAGCATCACTCACTTTTTCAAGCGCCAGGGGAATACTCAAAAAGTTGCTGACCCGCTCCCATTTGAGTTCCTGGTGGGAGTCAAAGTCGGTTGCCAACAACTCTTCACGAAGATAGTCCCATAATGAGAACAGCGGTTGATGCGACTGTGGAAGTGTAGGAGTGCCTCTCTCAGATGGCGGTGGAGAACAGGAAGGCAGGATAGGTGTTGGTGGAAGCGATGCATACGCCAGAGGTTGCACCGGGGGGTCATCGTGGCCGCACGCAGCTGACGGGAGTATCGGGACATGTGGAGTCCATGGGGTAGTCCCTATGGAAGTTGACGAAAAACGGCGTTTGGAACGTCGCGGTGAAGTAGGCATAGTATAGCGATAGAATTGAGTTGAAAGTGTGGGAAAGTGTGGGAACGAACGTCGGGGACGAACGAAACATTCCGGTGAAGCCGTTCATTTCTTCAAGACATGCATCTCGCCAGAACCGGAATCTTGTTCCGTCCAAAGCTTCATGCCGGCCCAGTTTCCAGCCAGCTCAGGTTTGCATCTGGCGCTAACCACGCACACGACGAGCGCTCAGAGGATGCTCACTATGGTCCAGAAGGTTTGCTCTCTTCTCTGTACTCAGGATTGAGACTGAATCCCCTCGTAGGCGGATTCTCTACACCATTTTGGCGAAATACACTGTTGCTCTCACTTCTAGTTGTTTCGTTTTACAAGTGGGCTCCACCGCGGGATGACGATGCGTATTTGACACGGTGGATTGCCCACTACTCAACACCGCGAGAGACCTGGGCCCTACTGAACGAGAAGCACATGATGCAGTCACAACAAATCACTGATGACGCGTCTGTGCAAGGCAGGGCAACTCGGCCAGCGATCATTCGATACAGATATCCTCAGTGGGTGTTATTCTTGGGTCTCGGATGCGGTGTTGTAACCTTGGTTATCCAGAGCCCTGGAACAGGCCTCCCCTCATCTGCAAGGTGTCGGTTCTGTGCCGAACATGAGTGGTGTGAAGGCGAGGACGGATTAGAGGACTACAATAGATGAATTCCTGTACTCTTGGCTGTTGCAAAAATTCAAATCCAACGGCACGAGGTCCGTGGGACGGTCTCACGTGGACCCCAGTTGGTTTTAGTTTAGTTGCTAGCCTACTGCTCTGCAGAAACACTCGTTGCGTTTTGTTCTCTTACCTCCCGCTCGCCCTCCTTGTAGTTCCCCAGGTCAAGGCTGGCTAGGGCAGAATTCTACGGGCTCCGACCTTCCTTTTCTCCCACCATGTTCCCCCCACCCAAAACATGGCCCTCGGCCATCTTCCTCTTCTCCCTCGCCCGAATTGTCTCCGCATCGCTCCCCCTCGTCGACTTTAATCGCATGGGTCAAGTTGGCCTTACGGGCACTTTCGCCGGCTTGGATTTCATTGACAACTCCACCTCCATCTCGTTTGACCCTTCCGTGTCTTCGCTGTTGTCTCGTACGCCACAAGGAGCCCTCACCTCCATTGCTGAAACGAATTCTGGCGGCTCCATCGCTTCGACCTGTGCTATGAATAATGTCAACTATATTGGTGGTTCCTTTCTTTCCTTAGCGAACGTATCTGCCAGCTACGTGGCCTCCTATTCCCCTTCTTCAGGAACCTTCTCCGCCCTCGGTTCTGACGGTCCAAATGGTCCAATCAATACCCTTTATTGTGATTCATCCAACGACAATCTCTGGGTTGGTGGTCAGTTCTCATCACCAGGTTCCTCTGTTGCGGTTTGGAACATCAAATCGAATTCGTGGTCCGCACCCGTGTTCAAGGGTCTCAATGGACCAGTCAAGTCCATAACCTCCAATTCCTCCGACACCAGCCTTTTCTTCACCGGTTCATTCACCACCTTATTTAGTGGCGGAGCGACTTCCAACAACAACAACCCCAACGTCCCATACTCGAAAGGTGCAACACCATTTTCATCTTCGCTCGTCCCGATACCCCTTCAAGACGCCGAGGTCATTGCAGCGCCCTCTTCTACGAATTCCCAGTTCAGTAACATCCAGGCGATCCTTTGTCCTGCAGGTTCGGATGGACCCGGAAATACGTGGCTCGCTGCATCCGGAAACGCAGCTCTTATCACCATCCGCACTTTCAGCGCAATGAGTGCGTATGGGGTCCGACTCGGGAACACTTTTCTGAGTGGTTATGGTACAACGGCTTTCAGGTATGGTTCCAACTTCGCCGTTTTGTTCAAACCTCATTGCTTTCAACTCAGCGTCACATCAATTCCAGACAACACAGTCCAGACTCTTACATATGTAGATCTGTTGACGGGGCAGAACATGACATGCTCGACCAATTGTCCGTTGTCGACGGATGCTTCGATTCTCTATCAGGACTTTCTTTTCACGGCTCCGGTCTCCTTGACTGGTGTTCAGATTACTCTTTCCGAATGGAAAGGGGCCGCCCCTGGTCTGCACATCATGCAACTTCTATCCTCTGGGGCGTTTGCTTCAGCTATCAGCAACCAGGATACGCAGTCCTGCTATGCACCTGACCCGTCCAATGTCACGATGACTGGCACCTGGTCTCCAAAGAATGCGGATACCGACATTCCTGCCACTCTCCAGACCGTCCTTTTCTCCACAGTCCCTGTTGGCACACCTGCCTCGCAAGCTCCTACCTTTACTTGGATGCCGTACGTCTCAGCATCCGGACAATACGTGGTGAACCTGGTTATTCCAGGTTGTGTCAATTTTCAAGACTGTACCCTTCGGACCTCAGTTCAAATCACAGTGTTCCCTAGCGACGGATCGCAGCCGTTTGTGTCGACGGTGTCACAGCAGGTCCAAAATGACGTCACCGTACCAGTTTATACTGGTCCGATTGTTCCTTCTTCCTCGTCTTTTGTGATCACAGTGACTATGTCATTGGCTGATCAGCCGATAGGACAAGGTCAAAACGGACTATACGAACTTGTCGCTGGGAACGTCGAGCTCGTTTTGACGTCCGCCAATACGACTCCCTCTGGTACACCCGGTAACGGCTCCACTAACCTCGGAACTCAACGCGGATTTGGATTTTTTGAGTGGCCATTGACCTTGAAAACCAGCGCAGATGCTACTGGTGTCTTATCCAACGCCAGTGAAACTGCCACCGATGTAATCGCTGTCGATCTTTACAATGCCTTGGGCGCTGCGAACACCAATTCTGCCTACATCTCGGCTGCTGTGCAACATCCTTCCGGAGTCATCTTCTTGGGTGGAAGCTTTACTTTTGTCACTGGCTCGCTCAGCGGGGCTGCCAATATTATCGCCTACAAACAGGGGAATCTCTTTTCGCTTTCTAATGGGGGTCTCAATGGTGCAGTTACATCATTCACTCTCTACGGCAACGAGTTGTACATTGGGGGGTCCTTCTCTGACACTCGAACACCTTCAACACAAGGAAAGTTGATGGGGGTCGCCATGTACGACGTGAACACGAACAAGTGGAACTCGCTGGGAGCTGGCGTAAACGGGAACGTAGCAAGCATCGCCCTCGCGGATTCTAGCATCCAGGTAGCTGGGAACTTTACTCAGACTATGACGCTCTCTGGCTCCAGCAGCAGTGTAGGAGGATTTGCGACGTGGGATATTACAAGTTTGTCGTGGGTTAACAGCGGTGGTTTCGTCAAGGGGAACTTTACTTTTATCGGCAATGGTACGTCTTCAAGTGGCGGAGAGGTGTCGCAGTTTCTTGCTGGAAACGTCCAAACCCTGGCAAAATATGGGGCTACGGGGATGGTCATGCTCTCGAACAGTGGGAGTGGAGATCCAACCGTTACCCCTCTGGAAACTCAGCTCGGCAGTTACCCCAACGCCTCTACTTCGACTTCGGCCACACAAAAACGGTATAGCCATCATAGACGCGGACCCGTTACTTGGCTTTCCCACTTGAAGATTCCTACACTGTTCAGGAGAGATTCTTCTACAGGATCCTCAACGTTGCCTCCACACCCTCCAACGCCGGCACCTGCTATCTTGGCTGGGGTATTTTGGTCTAATAGTTCTTCCTCCCACGAGGTCGCCATTATTGGGGGCAACTTCAGTTTCTCCGTGTCGCCGTCGACGAGTTCCCAAGCTATTGCTGTCTACGACCCAGTGACTTCTACTGCCACCGGACTCGCTGGTGACCAGTTACAAGGCGTTGTTCGTGCTGTGTACGTGGATAAGGGAGGGCGTTTGTATGTTGGCGGAGAGTTTAATTTGAGCGGCACCAACACAAATGGGTTTGCTATCTATAACCTTGATGGGCAACAATGGCTGACTTCGCTCGCTCCACCCATCCAACCCCACCCCGGTTCGTCGGTTGTCGTGCGCTCTATAGCAGCAACGTCCTACAAGTCCAATGCCATTATTGTTGCTGGCTCATTTGCTCAGGCAGGCACGGTTGCTTGCCAGGGCATCTGCCTTTTCGATACCACACTGAATCAATGGAGTCCGTTGGGCTCTAACGTGCAGGGTGACATTTCTTCGATTTCGTTCGCTGGTGTACGTCCAAATATTGATGAACAAGGGGTTTTGTTAACATGGTTTGTAGAGCAATCAAGAACTCCTCATCGCGGCGGGGGTTATTACGTTGGCTGATGGCATTTCTGCAAACGTTGCACAGTATAGCTTTTCGAACAATAGCTGGACCGCTATAGGTGACCCGACCGTAATTCCTGGTCCTGTTACCGCCGTCGAGGTCAACGATGGTAATTCTTCGAGTATATTCGCTGCTGGACGGTAAGCCAAAGATTTTGTTAAATCATGACTACTGATGAAGCGCTGGTTAGCACTGGTGACGGATCATCATCCTTTGTCATATTTTGGGACGGCGTTTCTTGGTACAATATCGGTGCGTGATTCGTCGCTGATAGGTTTCGCGTGAATTGATTTTTGAAAAAGGCTCTGCCTTTGAAAGTAACTCGAACATTTCGCAGTTGCTTATGGTGCCCTTGCAAAACACGCACAGTTCAAACAGCATCGTTGAACCTGACAGGGTGCTGATGATCTCGGGTGCACTGACGGACTCGTCTTTTGGATCAGCATCTGTCGTGCTGTTCGATGGGCAGACGTTCATCCCCTATCTTACTTCGATGACAACACAGGGCACGCTGGGATACGTTTCTTCTCTATTCTACTCGATTGCCAACTTTAGTTTCACCCAACAGTGTACGCTTTCTTGCGAGTGTCATTTTGGCTGAAACACTGACTTGGCCTTCAGCCTTCCTCGCGACAGGCATCGTTATTCTCATTTCAATCGCCGTCGCAGCGGGAGTCGTGTTTCTTCTGGCACTCATCGGCATATTGTGGACACTGTTGTCTAGACGAGATGACAAGGTCGGGCGGTACGAAAATGAAGAAGATGACGAAGATTCGATTCAACATCAGCCGTCGTCGTTGCTGGAACATATCAATGCTGCTACTAGAAGTACGATTTTGGGTACACAAAGTCCGTTCAATCCGGCAAGCGCTGAGAAGGAGGAAGCGGCTCGGATGGGCGATGTAGGGCCAGAAGGAGATCCGTTTGGACCAGATGCGAGCAATTACCTGCGAGCTACGACACCGTCGGATGCAATCATTGGAACCATGGTTGTAGAAGCGGAAGGCAGCCGGCCTGCTCACGCGCGGTACTCGTTTGATGGATCGGGCGAGGGAGAGCTCCCGTTGACGGCAGGGATGGAGATTGAAGTACTGGACGACAGAGATACTGCGTAAGTGGTGGTTTTCAAAGTTGGTCCAGTCGTGATGTTGACGAGCCCTACAGTTGGTGGTACGCAAGGAACCCGGACACTGGACGAGAGGGTGTTGTCCCTGCATCGTATTTGTATTAATTCCTCATTTTTGATCCCTCTTGTTATCTTTTTTTTGCTGCACTATACCCATAATTCGACAAGATCGACCTTTGTGTCGTTCATTCACTACAATATCCGGGTTCTTTATCCACATACACAAGACAGTCTAGGATGATTACTTATTACTTAGAAGATGACAAGCAAAAGTAGTCTTGGTCTATGGATCCTCTCATGTCATTGACATTACTAGGAAGATGGTGAGGATGGAAGCGAAATCAAAGGTTGGCACGGACCTGTAAGAGAGGGTCGCGGAAGTGCTTCTGCTGGTTGTGAACAAAAGCGACCTTTGTCTTGAAGTCCTCTTTGCGGCGTTGATCCCTAAACTCTTTAATGTGTCTACGTGCTTCGCGGGCCTCGCCCTTGTTTCTCGCTTTGACGACCTGTGTACCTTGACCGAAAGCGCCAAAGTCACCCTTGCGTGGCACGAGGGCTGAATTCTTGTCGGCGAGAAGACGTCGGACGAGGGCTGCGCCACTGTTTGGATCTTGTGGCTGTACAGGTATGCCATAGAAAGACTGTGCATAGTACCGCATCATGCTCCTGTGGCCGATTCGTGCGCCAGATGGAAGGACTAGCTCGTATTCCGTGTCGCCGTACTCGAGTTGGTTATCGGGGAGGTCTGCGTCGGCGCCGTCCTCGACGTCCTCCCAGTCACTGTCATCTGTGGTGTTTTTCTTTGCGGTGGACGGATAGGACGAAGAGAAGTTGTAATAGTCTGATATCTCGAGCTTATCGGTCTCTGTATCGTAACCGATCTTGCAGTGGCCCTTGTCGACCATGTGTTTGCGCACTGCATCGAGGGTGTGGAGTTCCCTGCCTTTCCCGTTGCAGTAAATACAGATGTTTCCGACTGCGATCTTTTCTGCGAGGTAGTTTATGAGGCCGGTAGTGTCGACGAGATATTCCGCATCGGGGATGAAGAAGGAGTGGGCCGAAGACATGTGGGAGAGATTGTCTTGGAGGGAGGGTGATGTGGCTGTGCAGAAGAGGCAATCAGAGGCAGATGAGGGGGGAGCGGGAACAGGAACGGGAGTAGGAGTTGGCTGTGGTGTTTGGGATGGGGCGTTGACGATCTCCCTGTGCTTTTTCGAGTCGAGGTGTGATCGATAGGCGTTCTCGGTTGCATACGTCTTTCTGTGAAGGGTGGGTACGGGGAGGGAGGAGGAGGGGAAGGGACGTACCCGCATGGATCGCATCTGGATATTGTGTGAGTGGGGACGTCGTTCGTGCGTTCTGCGAGCTTTTGGGCAAAGAGTTGGGGTGAGATTGGTGGTAGACCTGCGACCCTGCGCTTGATGTTGTACCTATGAAGATCGGAGTGATAGTGACCGCCTGACTGAATCGTGAGCGGAATGTTAGAATAAAATGGGTCGTTTATGAACGTACGCTGGTCAGTGAAAGTGATTGCGCAGGATATACAAGACATGGGCGTGTGAAATAATATTGACCAGTGAAGGGATGCGGCGGGGCTGGGTACTCGATGGGTTTGAGAGACTCTGAACCAATCAATGGGCGATTCTGTCGATCCGCTGCTCTCCCCCGCTTATCATCATCTCCACTTCCAAAACCCGTCCCAGCCCCAGAATGACATCTACATCTACAAAAGCAACGACTCCCCCGGTCCTTCTTCACCCTCTCATCGCGACTCGCCAGTACAAGACATATTCCACAACATACACGACGTCGATTCAAACAACAATGAACAGCCAGACTTGAACGTCGACGAAGAACCCCTCTACGTGAATGCAAAACAGTACTTCCGCATACTCAAGCGTCGTGTCGCCAGAGCCCGGCTCGAGGAAGTCCACCGTCTCTCCAGGCAGCGCAAGGTCCATATCCTTCTTACCTCTTTCCCTTATCCCCGCTTACATCCTTCATAGCCCTATCTCCATGAATCTCGCCACAAGCATGCGATGCGCCGTCCCCGTGGCCCAGGCGGTCGCTTCCTTACCGCGGAAGAAATCGCTGCCCAGAAGCTCGCCCAGCAATCTACACCGGAGGAAAATACCCCTGCCATCCTCGTCGATGCCTCACACCCTCGGCTCAGTCAAGATCACGCCCTTGCTCACGTTCCTATCGAGCCACCTCAGGTTCAGCTCACACAGAGCAGCATCATTCTCCCCGCGCAGGACACGGACCAGGTTGGTTTACCAACCACCACCTACAGCTCCCTTTCCCACAGCAATCCCACTCCCCCTTCCTTGTCCCCTCCTTTTCCAGACAGTTGTGCAAGTCCTACTGTCCATATCGCACCTCCCACTCAGTCCCCTGTACAGTCCAGCACCCAGTCCCCGAGCCCCATCTTGCCAGCTCAATCACACCTCCCACAGCATGCTGCAAAGGGCACCACGAGCGCATCAGTCTCTCTGCGCTCCCCCTATCCACGGATGCACCACGTTCCTCATCCCCATGCGCATACGCGACTCCGTCACTCTCACCTGAACTTTACAGGCCGCCTATACCAGGGCGAGGAATCGCCACAGGCAGCGTCCGATGCGGACAGTACAATGATGGCGTACCCTTCCCAGACGGGCAGCTAAATGTGGATCGTGGATGTCGTCTTTTCCTTGTACGGCGCAATGAATGTATCAGCTTCGAGTCGTCGAGTTTGCCTTCTACTTGCTGTTTATGCTCGTTCTCGCTCCTCTCATTTACGATCATACTTAGATAGACTACTTCCGCCGTTTTTTGATTAGATGATTTTGGTTTTGGGTGCTACAAGTAAGTACCAGTAGTGCCCCTTGAAAAGCCCACAAAGTCTACTCAACCTCCATGACATCATCCTCATGAGCTACCCTGAACGTTCGAGATTGCTCCTGCAGTCGTGGCGTCCGATACAGCACGAGCGCCTGGCCAGTCTGGGGGGGTAAAGGTATAGGGACAGGTGGGCAATTGGCTTGCCTCCTGAGGCATTCGAGCACTGCAGGCGATATTTCCACCTCCTTGATATCGAGTTGCCTAGTCGCCATGCTTTCCCAGCCATGCGGCGGTGACGTTTTGGTGTCGGATTCCTCGGTAGTGGCCGCTACGGACCGTCGAATAAAGAGGCACCAACGAGAGAGTGCATGGGACGACTTACAGATAGGTTCTACCTCCATGTCGACTGGCTCGGAAGCAGGCAAAGTACCGGGCTCCTCGACCGAACTCGGTAAAACGACATTCAGGGTCTCCATCTCGCTAAGGCGTGGCGGAGATATCCTTGGCCACATGTCTACGTCTTCGGAGATGGAGGGTAGCGCATTGCCAAGCGTCATGTGTGCCAGTGTACGCTCCAGAGAGTCGTATCTGACACGCTTCCGGGGACTGGGCGAGAACGTATCATCGTCGGTAAATAGTTGGCGTTTCATGGTCGGTGGGTCGAACCATGGATGTCTAATGGGCTGAGTCCACGTTGTCATCTCGAGGAGAAGGTGTTCGGTAATGACCAACCCTATTTTTAGCCAAACTGTGGCTGGGAATATGTAGACGGCAATTACAATAAGTCTAGTGAATGATCGCAAGGCAAAATGCTAGTCTCCGTTCCTTGTGTTTCGTATTCTCTCCTTTACTGCTCGCTTTACCCCTTCACCACCAGCCCAACCTCTCGCACGAAGCCAGCCCACGATTCGAGGTGTCAGAGCAGCGGTGAGGCCAACCCTCACGGGGAGAAAGACCGTCTTGTGGATCGTGTATGCCAGCGCGAGCATGGCGTACAGTCCTTCGTGACCACCGTCGCCCACTGCGGGGTTCTCGGTTTCCTCACTGCCTGGCTCTGGCGTGGTGTGCAAGAACCCGAACAGGATTTGCTTCACGTATGCTGCAGCCTGAGACACCTGTTCGGCGCCGAGAAGCTTGATCCCGACGAAGGCGACGGTAAAGTCGAGGGTGGAGAAGACGAGGTACACGCCGAGCGCATACCAACCGTAGGATTTCACGAGGTGTGTGAGCCGCTGGGAGACTGTCGCGCCGGGGGGCAAGGGCGTTTCATGGGGGGGTGTGAGACGGGGAGGAGATGTGTGCAAGTGGCGCGAGATGGGTACCGTCCTTAGTGTGATACGGCTCGTCGTGGTCGGTAACAGGGAGGTATTCCTGACTCTGAAAATGTGATGGAAGACACGGCGGAACATGGTTGGCTCAGAGTTCAGTTCGGCAATCACCGTTTTTACCTATACAGTGGCTATGAAACTTTTTTTGTTTTTTTTTCAAACACGACCCTTTTCTCTCTTGTCTTCGTGAACTCAACAGCAGAGATCTTCATCTGCTCAGTGTCGCGAGAACCCTTTTCTTGTCGAAAAAGAATCCGTTTGATGCATACTGGAACAGCCCTTTGCGGCGGCTACGACTTCCCTCCTCGATAGCATCCCTCAACTAAATTTCCCCCTCAGAACCTGATGGCAGTAGATGACAGGAACTCCCTTTACGCCTCTACCCCCTTCGAAGGCCCAGAGAAGCTGCTTGAAGTTTGGTTCGCCCCTTCAGCAGCTTGTGTGCAGGACACACCTTCTCAAGACGGTAGAGTCGGTCTGAGAAAAATTCCCCGCCGTGTTTGGGAGGACATGCTTGATATCGTCAAGTGCAAAGTTCTCAGTGTCGTTGAAGGCGATCAAACAGACGCTTATCTTTTAAGGTGTGTCATCCATTTTCATCTATCTCTTTTTGGTTTCATTTCTCTTCAATGCTGACCTCCCCCTGTGTAACAGCGAATCCTCTCTGTTTGTCTTTGCGCATCGGATCATTTTGAAGACATGTGGTACCACTCTCAACCTCCTCGGTCTTCCGCGCATCCTCGAAATTGCTCGTAACCACGCCTCATTTCCATCCGTATACCAGTGCTTCTACTCCCGCAAGCCTTTCATGTTCCCAGAACGCCAGCCCGACCCTCATCGGGAGTGGAAGGATGAAGTTGTGTTTTTGGACGCCATATTCCCCAACGGGGCTGCATACACCGTCGGCAAAGTCAATGGCGACCACTGGCTCCTTTACATAACGACCCCTGCCATCATCAAGGGTATCGCCCCGAATTCCTCCGAAGTTCTTCCGTCCGCCCACGTCCAAGTTAATGATGCCAAACAGCCCCACACAGCATCCAATCACTCCGAGAATTGTCTTCCTCGCGACTATACAATCGAGATCCTCATGAGCGATCTGTCACGCGAAGCTCGTGAACCCTTCTGCTTCTCGGTTCCCCCCTCTCCTGCCGACGGTGTCTCTTCAGAGACCCTCCCGTCCATCACCGGCCAAACTTTGTCGGCTGCTCTCGGAATCTCGGACATATTCCCCCCCCAGATGACTACACTTGATGCATACGCTTTCTCCCCTTGCGGGTATTCGTCCAATGCCCTTATCAAGTGGGGGGATGACGTTTCAGAAGTTAATGTAGGCGAAGGCTATTACACTATTCACGTGACGCCAGAGGAAGGCTGGTCCTATGCCAGTTTCGAATGCAACGTGCCCCTATCTGCTTCCCCCGTTTCCTCTGCCAACGATTTCCCTGATCTGCGAAATCTGATCAAGCGTGTCGTCGACATCTTCCAGCCCCGCAGGCTCAGCCTGACCTTGTTCGTCTCGAACAAGACCAATAGCAATGCCGAAGAAGACGAAGTAGAAACCGTCATCGAAGCAGCACAGAGAGAGTTCAAATCTGCGCTGATAGCTTCCTGCCCAGTCTCCCCTTCGTCCACTTACCCAGACGCGTCCCATGAGGCTGCGGATGCCCTAAATGGGAGTTACCGAAGGACGGACAAGATCAATTACGAGTTTGGTGGTTACAATTTGGCATTTGCCAGTTTCGAGTTACGGTGACATCCTATCGCGAAATGCAAGTCGTGTATCGATGATACCTTGCTTTAGACGCACGCTTTTCACAATCGCCGATATCTATGTATTTGCTTTCTTGGTCAGACACAGCTCCTCGGTTTCTTGTACACGTATCTGTCGTACGCTTTCCAATTAAGACAACGTTTTCGAGTGCGAATTTCCGCAAGCATGCAACCTGTCTGTCGCGGAAGCATTCATCAAGATGCCTTCTTGTACCCTCGGGACACGCAACAATAATAACAGCCCAAATCTATCACGCAGCCTATTTGGCGGTTAAGCGAGCAAGCCCATGGGAGCAATTCATCTACCATCGTGAGCAGAGTCCTCGCTAGATCTTCGTTCGCGTGGACTATGATATCAGGCAAATCTAGGCTAAGTGGTCACAGTGCCTTCTGCCGCTCACATTTAGGCATGAGAATGCGCCGCGCCACAACGTCTCAATGGGAATCTTTCATCTCAGACTCATCTTTGACACAGCGATATGCCGGATACACCCCTTTGGTTATAGCGACATAGACATCGAATCCATCTCCGCATTCCTCATCTCGCGCGAGGCATCACACAATTGATTTGGCACCTTGGCATCCCTCGGCTGCACAGTTCTTGAGCGTTTGTAGGCCGTGGATATTCTTCGGCTAGGTCAAAATCCCACAGGACGTTGTCTGTGCCAGTAGAATTCGTTACTCGAGACGAAAATTATGGTCGCCGAGGACATCAGAATGATTTGATATAAAGGTCACCTAAGTCCATTCGCTACTATGCAATCATCCCCTCCACTGATCTCCCAGCGTCGCTCCTCAGACCATGTACGGCATCGTCGCTCTCGCTGCAGCAACATCCACCGAGAACCTCCTGGCCTTGGAGGAAGTAAAGAATTTCTGCATGACCGACCTCGGTCGCGGTGGAAAGCAACGCTGGACGTACCACCTCCTCTCAGAAAGTGCCATTGATAGTGAACTGCGCCGATTGTCTGACCCTCGCTCATCCAACTCGGTCGATACCGTCACGTTCCAACCATGTTCCGAATATGTGATCCTCAACCAAGACCGGTACAGCATTGAGGATTGGGATTTGTACGGCGGCATCTGGCACTTCAACGCTGTGTACGATGGTATTCGGCTTTTATTGCTGTTTGGCTAGAGTTCATGCTGATCTTCTGCCGGTAGGTCACTGCGGACACGACACTGTGAACTTTGTCTGCAAGCGACTTCCTTATATTATAAGAATGTCACTTCAAGGACTTCTTACGGGCACCGCAGGCACGATTCCAAGTTCTGAGCTGGTCTCAGAGGCGCTCTCGAATGCAATCACACATCTAGACGACTCGATTCGTTCAGATCTCTTCAACCTTCTCCCCTGCAACAGTCTCTACAAACTGAGCCCAGACCAGCTCAGAGAGCGTATCCAGCGTCACGAATCCGAGTGGGAGACCATTTCTGCACGCTGCACTCAAGGTACCACGGTCATTTTTTCGCTATTAGATCCATCAAAAAGGAACCTCTGGGTCGTCAACCTGGGGGACTCTCTGGCAGGTCTGCCGTTGTCACGTTCGAGAGACTCTTCGCCTCCTCATCTCCTTCCTTCTAGTGCTTGCGCGAAAATCTCCTTCGGGAGAATGGTCCGGACGCATTGTCAACGAGCTCCACAACGGCAACAACCCGCTGGAACGTGAGCGGATCATGCGCGAACACGCAGGTGAACACGCATGTATCTCAGATAACAGGGTCATTGGCTACCTCGCGCCCACGCGCGGTAAGTCCCGCAGCAACATGTCTCCGAATATTGTCTGACCCTGTATCGTTTCGCACAGCGATAGGGGATACGTGGCTCAAGGTTCCTTCCATGTACACGCGCCGAGTCTTTGGGGAGTACTTGCCTGATTGGATGTCCCCTTCCCTGGTGCAACAATACGCGGGTCGTATTTTGACGCCACCATACGTGTCGGATGTACCAGACGTCCACCATTTCGTGTTCGACACGACAGGGGACAGGCAAGAGTCCTTCCTGATCTTGTGTTCCGATGGACTCCTGGATATTTACGACAACACTGACGTCACCCACCCGGAGAGCGAATTGGCAGACAGATGGGTTCGCATTGTGGGCAGCTCCTTCAAAAGGCGGGGGGAGCAGGGATTGCCAAGAAACCTAGCCTTTGACTTGCTCCGTGACGCTATCGGCGGAGAAGACGTTGACCTTGTTTCACGCAATCTAACTCTAGAGATGGACGACAAGTGGATGGACGATGTCACTGTGCTGGTTCAACGGTTTTGATCTTTGATGGATAATCCTAGACTAGTCAGATTTGGTTTTCCTCCTTGGCGTGAACGTGTTCTGACATCACATAGACCATATCCAAATAGAATATCAGATCCCCGTTCTCGTATGGGATATGTTATGTACGAATGAATAGTAATATGCAAAGAGATCGCAACGTCCACGTGTGGAAAGCATGATAGGCTATTGCAAGACACGCCTCCCATCTAATGCCTAGTGCTCTCATCGCAAGCACCATGTGGAAGCTCAGGTTTGATGGAATGGGAGGAAGTAGATTTGTTCCGCAGACTGCACAAAGGACACAACTGAACGAACATCTCGATCATCGGCCAAGTGATTGTAGCCTAGATAGGATTGAGCACGGGAGAAATAGCGAAACAACCGACAACGCACCATGCCAATACGTCGCGTTTCGAAAACCATAGACGCGGAGGACCCATGGGTCCGATGTGCGTAGACAAGAATGTCATATATTTGATTGCGCACAGGTATTCTTTCGAAGGCTCTCGTCCACTCAAATCCGCCGAGCTCAGGATCGATGACATCGGATGAGGTATTGGGTTGGTTGTCGATGTGGTTAATATAGTCCCTCCTTAGCTTTTCCTCTTCAGAGGCCGCGAGATGGAAAAATGCGTCTCGGGGAATTAATAGAAGGTGATATTTCTCCGATCCCAACCGAACGTGATGAAAAGAGATCCACATCTTCAAACGGTCCGAGAGATCATCAACTTCGCCTCCCGATAAAAGGCGACAGATGGCTGCATAGACTTCTGGAGTGAGCGCCGCAGTTTCCATTAAATCGGGGGGTAAACTATCCAAGAAGCGTGTGAAAGTTTCTTCGAACAGTACCCTATTTGGCATTTCGACGGGATTGACATTGCTGATTCTCTGGGTGATGACATCGGGGAGCGGCGCAAATAAGGGGTGTCCCCAGGACTCCACTAAGGGCTTTGAAGCGATTTCCCCTTGATCGGAAAAAGAATGTGAAATGAAGGATAATTTGTTGGTTGGAATTGTTTGTCGGACTGACGAACTTGATGCCGCCTGACGTCCCGGTTCAGGTGTCTTGAAGTGATTGTGCGGCGACGAGTCATCTCTCCGATCCGACAAGGATCCTCTCGTACGACGGGGTTGTGACGACGATGCCACATTTTGCCCATAGAAACTGTGACCATCGCTGGAGTCACCGTTTTGGGGGGCAGAGGGAGGTTCTTCGCTCGAGGGAATATCAGAAACCAAAAAAGAGGCCGTTTTGGCACCATAAGGTGGTGTTTGCTTGTCCCGAACAGTACCATGATCCGAGGGAACTTTATGTCGCTTTTTGGGAGTGTAATTGCATTCGGTCTTAGAATCTTCGGCACAGTGGTTGCAGACTGGAAGATTACGGTCGCACTAGGTGCTATTTAGCAAGAGTGCAAGCCCGCTTAGGGTTATCACCGAACCCACTTTTAGATTCCTAAGGCGACATCTATCGCATCGTGGGATACCCCGATGTGCTGGCGTGGGCAAAGGGGTGTATCTGCATTCCCTGCCATTAGCCCAGGAGCAGTGGTTGCAAGTCGGAAGTACTCTGTCACACTAGACCAAGTTCAAGATGTAATTCGTAGATCAGACCAAGCGATCTCACCTTTAAATTGTTCATACGACAATGGTCACAGCGTGGCTTTCCTCGTCGACCTTTCCACTGCGACTGACGAGCCATGTACACCTTCGGATTTGGTATACGTATCGTAAGCTGTGTATCGTCGTTTAGTTCTTCCGCGGAGTCCAATTCCTCGGGAGAGTCAGACATGATTGCCTTTGATGGGGGGTTCAGTGGGTGGCACAAAATGCCGGGAGGGTTTGAAACTGAACCCAGCTGATGATTACCCTTTTAAAATCTTGGGGCTAGTTGCAATGAATTATTGGTGCAAAAGTGTGAGTGAAAGGTGAGGAATCATACTAATTTCGACACGGGTGGCTTCAGGGAGTCAGAGACAATTTTTCGGGAGTTTGGGTAAATCAAGGGAAAAAGTTTCACTGCACTGGCTGGGCTGGTGGGTAAATGGAGGGGCAGCGCAGCACAACGGCGCCGGATGGACAGAACAATCCTGCACTGCAAGCCAACGAACTTACTTACAGGCGTGACGTTACAGGTCACAACACGCTTTTGGTAAAGTAGTTGATCATTGCACTAAAATTCGACCGAGCGGGGATGCATGCTCACAAGTCAATCGGAACACAGATCATTTCTAAAGGTTTCAGAACTGGGCTTTCTTTAGTCGTTGTAGCACCATACGAAGAGTATAACATTCATTTTCGCTTTAGGCTAATAATTAATGAATATTTAGTATTTATTTACAATAAGTATAGCTTTAATTTAATATTTTTGTTACATGAACGAAATATAATTTCGAAAAGCAGCTCGTACCAAATTTAGTATGTGTAGTTTTGGCTGCGCAGCCACACATATTCTGCCAAAAAAAGCACACCAGGCAGCCGTAGATTTGAGGAAAAACCTTCCCTGTGCGTGTGGATTATTCTGGCGCATGACGGAAATGTCAAAGGTATTTACTCTCACTTGTCAGGCCAGCCATTTGCCTAAGGAAACTGATTGGCAGACAAGGTTACGGAATTCTCGCCTCACGTAGCTGAGACGGTGGAGGGCATTTCAACAGACCAAGCATCGATTTCCGGGTTGTATATATCGGACTTCCCGAGTCCTTTCAGCACGTGTGTCATCGTCTTGTCTGAGCTTCGTGACTGTGGCTCTAAATGTACAGTGGGCGGTCTAAAAACGAAACCAAACCGACACGTCATACAACATACAAGGTTTAAGGACTCTCTTAGACATCAAGGAGGTCTTCATCATGAACATCACCGTCCCACGGGTGTTCCACTTCATGCCCTCTAAACACAAACGGTGGCGAAGAACACATTGGGTAGTCGTCAGAACATGTTTGAGGCTCATTTCGTGTCGGAATTTGATGCTCTTGTTCCTTACACTGCTGTCGGGTGCGGCGCTGAATACGGTTGAGCACGAAGTCCAACTGAAGGTAATTCGAGTCGTCGTTGGCAAACTTGCGGTGCTTACGATCTCGAATGTGCTACTGGACGTTAAAGATCAACAAAGAGACTTGCAAACACAAGACTCACATATTCAAAGTCATCAAACTTCACCCTACAGCTTTCACAGTAACCAGGTTTGCTGCCTTCGTCGCGCTGTGGTAATCTTAGAGTATTTGTACTCCGGCTCTTTCTAAGTAGCGGGTTTGGACGATTAGGAATACCGTCCGGTGGTCCCATAGCGCCGGGTTGTCGATTTGATGCGTCCTTCCCAGCGACCAAGGCAGACGCTTTGCGAGAGGTGATGACTTGTTGTTGTATCCGGCCGCGCAAGTTTGCGGGCAATTCGAGAGCTCGAATAGCACCACCAGTAGACGTGGTACCTGTTGTCGAGGTGATTCCGACACTGTTACATGATGCCGCAATATATGCACTGGTTGACGCCAGATACCCAGACGCGTTAGCCGATGCTTGAGTGTCCGGGAAGTCAGCGTCCAAGTCGATCAAATCCTCCGCCCCTGCGTTCGCGGCCAGACGGTGTAGATTGTTCATTGACACGGAGCGTCGAAGATCGCCCGTTTTACGAGCGATGAGCTGTGCTTGAGCTTGCTTCTTTCTCCGAAGCTCCCTCGCTGCCTGCTGTTGTCTCTCGGTCTCTTTATCCTCCTCAGCACGCCGACTCTTTTCCCAACGGCGCCGTTCCCTTTCATCAAACTCGATAAATGGACCTCGAGAATGAGGGTGACAAAAGAGAACCGGCCAAGCCCCATGTTCTTTGCCATCGCGCGCTTTGTGAATAGGGTACTCGAGAGCGTGTATAGTCGCCAGTTCCTGTTTTGCGTCTTCCACCAGGACGAAATAGCTTGCCTTTGAGAAGTATCGAAAATCATGACGTTTTTGAGTAGGGTCCCGTTCTGTGGTTCCGTGTAGACGCTCCGACGCAAGCAAGCGAGTGAGATTTCGTTGGTTCGTAGTGGCCGTAGAAGTTGGTTGGACTCCAGGTGGATATTTGGTCGTTTTGGGTGGGGGTACACCGCATCGTTCCAATATACTGTCTAACTTGACTGTATTCCAAATCTTCATATCGAATGTCTGGGCTTTCTCGACGAGGTTGAAATTTTGCGTGTTGCTATCCTCGGCGATGCTAAGGGAAGATATCAGTAAAATGACGATGGGTCATGTCAGTGCAGCGGGTCTCACCGTCCTCTCAGCTTGATTGGACTCTTAAGCAATGCAGGCGTGCGCGGGACCGCGCCACGTAATTTGCGAGCATTCTCCTTGTTCGAGTGGATATCTTCAGCAGTTATCGCTTGATTGGTGATCAAATGGGTTATCTCGCTCGAAAAAAAGTCCTCAACACGCTGGTTAAAGGGTGATAAACGGTCATCTAGAAGAAATGGAAGGAGGTTATCGACATACAGCACCAAGTTGAGTAACCCTCGAGGCTAGAGAGTTCCGTAGGGCTGCAGCGTCGGCATCGAGGTGATCTAGGTCGAAATAAAACACCCAAGAAGGGAATGCTCGCGTGTACTTGATGCGAAACTCGTTCTTGGCCGCTTCACGTGCATGCCGCCTTTGTTCTTTGTCCTTGCGCTCCTCGTCCAGTACGGCCATGATTGGTTCTCCAAGGGTCGCCTTGGTTCGTTTCGGCAGCACGTCTCCAGCGGGCTCTGGAGAGCGTGGTCGCTTGAGAGATGCCGAGGGCGTTCGGGGCTTGTGAGGTGAGTTCCCGATTAGTTGCTGAAGATGCTGGCGAGTGCCAAGAGGACGGCGGTTGAGTGCGGTGGCCATCTATGCTGAGAAGTGTATCAAACGAAGAAAATGACAACGGCGGTGTTGGTATCGATGACTGGTGGATTGTTGACAGCCTCGCAATACCACGCGCTGTAAAGCAAATGATGGGTAAGACCGCGTGTCTGAATGAGATGAATGGTCGAGCTACCAAACACATCAATTCTCACGCAACACGCCACGACGCGTCTCATCAAGACGCGTCTCGAACCACTACCATCGCGAGTTTTCCCACGTCTCATACTGAGCAGGCCATTTAAATCGTTTAAATCGTGACGGACGAGATGTACATTGTGCCACGTCGATTGAGCCGTGCTGAACCCACAACCTTTACTGATTCTCAGTGCCAAAAATTTCGCACCTGTGCAAACGACACTGACCATTGTGGCCCACGCAACCAACCACCAACCACGGGGCAAGGTATTTTCACGACCCGAGCAGAATCCGCCTGACAAATCCATGACTACTCAAGTACTCAATTGAGTCATCACCAATGACCATCCGCACGCGATTACCTCTCGCATCATGACCTGAATTCCCAACTATCCGACCCACGTTTCCTTGATGTTTTATTTATTGATCTGGCTCACCGAGTTCCACACTGCACGGACTTACAACTCGTGTAAATGCATTTTACCTCGGACTGGTGGGCAGTGGCCACCACTGGAGGTCGGCTGGTTGCTATATAAAATCACTTGTCCAAAAACACAGGACGTGTCGCGTTCAAGCTTGGCAATTGTGGGATCAATCTCGTTGACGAAATAATGCGAAAGACTTATGTCACTAATTGAGATCCCTAAGTGCAAGTCTATCCGAACCATCCGCGGCAGTTTCATCTTCGAGCATCGTGCAAAGAGCTCCAACCAACGGACCCTTGGAAAAGCCACCCCCTATCGTCATGTTTGGTTGCCCCTCTAGCGTCTTATCACGATTTGGAAGATAATTCTGAGGCGGCGAGAGGGGAGAAGATGGTGTGAAGAGGAAGCCACGCTGGATGGAAGTAAGAAGAGTCGTGATGGGTGTGCTGGGAGAGCCCATATCACCCTGCTCCTGACAAAGCTCGGCAGGTTTCAATCGCTTTCCAGCTAGCTCGCTGGATCCGGCTGAGGCTACACGGATAGGTTCGTGCTGAGCCTCCTGGTCATCGGGGTGAGGCATGCCATCAGGTGACGGGGGTAAGGGTATTTCGGTGGGAGAAGTCGATGGGCTGGGTGGAAGAGGAATGAGTAAAGGTGACTTCTTCTCCTTGATCAGAGTACGACTCCTTTGCAGATTCCCCGCGAGATGCCGTTGAGGTGCTGCTTTGTTGGAATTGCTCGTTGCACCCTTCATTAAAGGTTGGTCAGAACGCGGTTCCGTTAGAGCTGTTTTACTTGATGATTTGATGGAGGATGATGATCGAGCACTTTCGGGGACTTTCCGACCAACAACCGACTTTCCAGATGCCGTTCTTCCAGCATCGCGGTTAGGAAGCTTAGAACGCTGCTTGTCGATAGTACTGCCTGTCCGACCTCCTGAGTCCCCGGCCGCAGCTACTTGTTCGCTTGCGTGCTCGTTCGCGGGTACAGATGGAAGCGGTATCCTTTTGGCACCATTCCTGGCTACCTTGAGCCTATCGGAGGGTGGATTTAATTTTATTTGAACGGGCGGAGGACGCTGAGGACCTCCAGTTGAAGATGCATTGGGGGCAGGGAGAGCTCGAGCAATAGGAAGATGCTGGGCGGCTTGACGGGAAGGGGCGGATGTCGGTACAATACAACGTTGGGCGGCACTGGAAGATTGCGCATTGATATGCAACGGGCGTTGAGAAGGGTCGCGCTTTATCTGGGATACCGTCCTTTTCCGAGGAGCATGGATGTCAACGGTGGCCGTGGGACCTCGAATAGCTGGCCGTTGCTGTGCGTTATGCGGTGGATTATCGACAGGTGGGGATGGACGACTGGGATGCTTGGCAAGGGAGCTTGCAGGTCGTTGTCCTGCCTCCACAACTTTATTGTTCGCGCGACTGGAAGGTCTACTTGCATGCTTTGGCGCTGGATTAGACGAGCTATTGTGTGTGTTGGATGGACCAGTCTGGATATCGAGATACTTCTTCACGACAGGAGTAAGCGGAGCAACGAAACTCGAAGAAATCTCAGTTAAAAAGCCAGGCGAAGCCTCATTGACTTACTTGTCCACCCTTGCAGGCATCAAGACCTTGTACGCTTTGAAGACCTCCTTGCTCGCCTTCCGGACGTCCGCACTGGCATCGCGCGCTGTCAATTTTATGAAACCTTCCACGATACGAGCCCGGGTGTCCTTTTCAAGATCAGGTGGATTAAAGCAATTAAGACAAGCCAAAATAGCTTCCGCAGCTGTCAAGCGAGGAAAGACAGACTTGTGGTCGGCCAGCTCGGCGAGGTACGGTAAGATAGATGGAAGACGGGTGTGCTGAACGACAGCAAGGATGCACGTCCTAGCACGCGAGGTAAAGACCTTGTTGGAGCGACCACATAGAGCCAGTAAGGTCGGGACAAATTGAGGTACTAAAGGGTCGAATGAGGAGCCCAGCCCAGTGGCCAATACCGTGAGGAGTTCGACTGCAGCACCCGACAACCTACTGCGCTCAGAGTTCAAAGCACTGTTTAATGGCCTGGAAACTGAGCGGATGCCAGCGACCATTTCGGAAGGAAAATCGCAACCACCATTGTTGTAGAGATGTGTTATGTGCAGAATGCCTTGTGCAATCGTGTCCCACGTATCCTCGGTTTCATCAAGCGAGACTTTCTTGCGGATTTTCTCGATTTCGGCTCTAAGGGTTCCTGGAGAATTACACTAAAGAAACGTCAGGAATAATGCAGGGCAAAAGATGAATATTTCCTTCACCGTCGTTATTGGCATCGAGTTGACAAAGAGAAGAAGAGGCGAATGTCGAGTCTCATGTAGCTTGGACCAACAACCATGTTCAACTCGGCGCGTGTCGACGTGCCGTAGTGGCACATGAGCACGTGACCATATTTCGGCAGCAGCCATTTCATTCAAACTCCGAACGGACGAACAGCGATCCACGACACGCTGGTGACGACCTCCAGATCGACTCGACCAAGGTGAGGGTGAGCCATGATGACTGTCGTGGCCGCGTCGCCGCTCCAAAGACATTCCGGTGCCCCGGAAATGCGACGGAGAACGGTCTTTTCGCTGGATGAAGTACTGTGGAACTGATGACCTCTTGCTTAGGCACCATGTCTCTCGTCGTGCCCGAACCCCACCAGCAATTTCAGGTGCACGCATTTCACCCTGTCCTCGGTACTACATACTCATGTTCCACAAGCACATTTTGCGTCTTCTGAACACCAATGTTGATGGAAAGCGCAAGATCATGTACGCCCTGACGGAGATCAAGGGTGTTGGACGTCGCTACGCCAACCTTGTGTGCAAGAAGGCGGATGTAGATCTCAACAAGCGGTGAGTTGCGTGGTGACGTATGGACGAGCCGCTCAACAACCCTGCAGAGCTGGAGAGCTCAACTCGGATGAACTCGAGCGTATCGTGACCATCATCCAGAACCCCACGCAATTCAAGATCCCCACGTGGTTCCTGAACAGACAGAAAGATATCATCGATGGAAAAAATTACCAGATTTTGTCGAACGCGGTTGATTCGAAGCTGCGTGAAGATCTGGAGCGACTGAAAAAGATCCGCGCCCACCGTGGTCTGAGACATTTCTGGGGCCTGAGAGTACGTGGACAGCACACAAAAACTACCGGTGAGTAAGAATGTCGCGATCTGAAAGTATGTAATTCATATCGTGTCAGGTCGTCGCGGGAAGACTGTCGGTGTGTCCAAGAAGCGTGGCTAATTAATCGGACTTTGGTCCGTTGTCGATGCGGCATTTGCCGATACGATTTGCTGGCGGTGTACCTGTTAGTGCATGTACATGGTCACGTGATGAGATGCGCGCATTCAGAGTTTTCATTTCCAAAAAAGAACGTTGTGTGATGTCTGCTACCCCGGGGAAATTGAGAACGTCAGCTATCCCGGGTCCAACGCCAGGCAGGACGAGTAGTGGAATACCGACACCGGGCAGGTTTCGTTCCGCGTCCAATGTCACTATTCAGCCCGTTCTCGACACCGACGAGTACGCGTCTCGTGCCTTCGCAGAAGCCATCAAGGCCAATGATCCTGCACAACATCGCGCCAGCCTCACCCACAATCCCGTTTCTTCTTCTTCGTCTCCAAAGTCCTCTTTCTCTGCTCTTCAATCAGGGCGGCGGTCTGTGACCGGTCGCCCCTCCTCCGTTACATCCGCACCCCCAACGCGTACCAAAACACCGTCCGCGCGTCCCCCCAGCCAGTCCGATGTTCTCCCCCGAAGCGTCAGTCGCCTCGGAAGAGCCTTTGAGGCCGGTGACAATGTTAGGATCGAGTCCCTTGGTTATGAAGGTAATCTGAGATATATCGGGGAGATAGACGGGAAGCTTGGCCTCTGGGCCGGTGTTGAGCTCAGTGGAGGATTTTCCGGCAAGGGGAAAAACGACGGGTCCGTCAACGGGTAAGTCTTCCCCATCGCAAACTCAAATTCCTGCTTTCAAATTGTATCGCGATGCTGCGTCCTTCTCTTTACCAACTATCTCCGTCCAGGAAACGATACTTCGCGTGTCCTCCCAACTGCGGCGTGTTCGTAGCTGCCACCAAACTCTCCCCCCCTACCGTAGGTCCAAATTGTCGACCACCATCTGTTGTATCCTCTCGCGGTGATCGTACCACTCCTTCTCTTTCTGGACGCGTCACTCCTTCTGCTCCGTTTTCAATAAGTGCTGGACGCATGACGCCTTCTGCCTCATTTGGCAGAGTCACACCACACGCTAGCAGGATTAATCCACTGGGATTGTCTGGTCGCGTCACACCTGGTACCACCCCATCTGCGCGCAAGTCCAAGCCTGCCCCCGGTATCGGAAAGTCTCCGGCCCAGACTGTCCCTGTCTTGGAGACTCAGATCGCCTCAGGTTCTCGAGCTTCCAAGTACATCGGATTGACAGCCAAGCAGTTGAATTCACGCTCTGGTCCTAGTCAAACTGACTATCTTCTCAAAGCACCATCTTCTCCGACACGAACTTCTTTTGGCACAGATGGGAGTACGCGATCATCCGATTCCCCTTTCACTACTCCAAAAGCTGGTACCGCGAAGCCTCCCAATCCCCTGAATGGTCCGCTTGCCCTGCCAAAGTCTAGAGCTACCCTCAACACACCTAGACCTAGAATTCCCAGTGCAATCGCTATGCCGCCGCCTGTGTCTCCAGCACGATCGACATCGTATGGATCTACTTACTCCCCCAACGACGATTTCGCACAGGACGACCACCTTCAAGGGAGTCGTCCACCCTCATCTCTGGATCTTGTTGCATCTGGTCAGGCCCTGCAAGATAAGATAAATCGACTGCTAGGCAACTCGACTGTCTCCGACCTCAGTGACGTTCAATCTGTCTCACCTTCTTCCCAGATCCAGTTTACTACGGATGCCAACGTGGTCGAGACCTATGAACCTACGATATCCGCTCTTAATGGCCGTGTACAAACCCTCCAGCAGGAAAACACATCCTTGCAGGAATTAATTTCGTCTCTCCGCACAGATCTCGAACAGCGGCAAGCTGTGCAGCATGGTCGTGACACTGCTCTCGCCGCTGTGGTTGAGACAGAGAAAGAGATGCGTGCCATGGAACGGAAGTTGAGCGAAAAGGACTCCAAGGCGGAATCTCTCGAGCGCTCGAATGCGCAGATCGCTGCAGAATTGGAACGTGCCAAGGCAGAAAATGAAGCACGATTGAACGACCTGCAGGCCAAACTTGACGTCAACGAGGCTCTGGTCAGAAGTCTCAAAGAGGCTATTGAAGCGAAAGAAGGTGCAGAGCACGAAAGTAACACTCTTCTGAAGGCCAAAAATGCAGAAATAACACTTTTGGGGGGTCGGCTTGAAAAGGTATCGGCTGAGCTTGACGTAGAACGAAAAGAACTAGGATTACAGATCGATGAACTTCGCCAAGCAGGACAGGTGAGGGTATTCGAGTCCCCGTTATCCGTTCTTGACCTTTTGGCTTGTTAGGAAACGATCGCACTTTACGAGGAACGACTCAGCGTGGTGGACTCGAGGCGGTATGAGATGGAGGACAAGGTCATTACACTCGAAGACCAGTTGAGAAAAACAACGGCACCACTTTCACCTGGCCTTACGCCACAGCACGCTACATCGGCTCTTGAGATCGACAATGAAACCCTTCGAGAGCAAGTCCAGCACCTTCAGAAGAAACTCTCCATGATGGAAGATACTCTCGAGGATACCCGGGCAGCGGCGGAGAGGGAAGAGGCTTCTATGAGAGAACGAATCATGCGCTTTAAGGAAAGGGAAGAATCTATGCGCAATGAGTTGACTGAAGGTCATAAAGCAGTAGAGCAAGGTGCAAAGGCCGAGGCGTTCGCTAAAAGTCGCATCGAGGAAGTTGAAGAAGCCCTGAGAGAGAGTACTCTTGCACTAGAGAACGCAAGAGCTGAAATCGAGATCTTGCGCACGGATGCTGCAGTACGTCGGTGCCCTGTTCTCTGTTTGCCACTGATCTCTCTTCAAAGACAGCTGATATGAGTGCCGAAGACGTCTCTTTGAAAGTTGCTGAGATGTCCCGTCAAGCCGCTATAGAGCGTTCTCGGTTAATGGACGAAATCCAAGACCTGAAAGTCGAGCTCAGTCAGTCAAGATCACAACTTCGCGATAAGACTAATATTTTCGAGGTCGGTGACATATGCTTTCGATTGTTTCCCCTGACAGGACACACCGGCAGTCAACGTTTGAGCATGAGCAAGCCGAGGTTCAATCGTTGCGCATGGCTTTGGGCGAGCGATCGGCTGAATTAGACAGCCTCCGCAAGAGACTAAACCGCGAAATGCCGATGAGCGGTCTGCATGATCACTCCAAGTCACCATCTAAACACGAGTCAGACGAGATCAAGGGCCTCAAGTACGATATCTGAATAAGGGATGTAAGACGTATATTGAATCAGGTATCCCCAGGCACATCGTTCAGGAATTGCAGAAAGAGACATTGGCAATCACTCAGCGCAACAAATTGTTGGAGGCTGAAAACCGACTTTTGATATCTGAGACTGATCAACTGCGGCAGGTAGGATCTTACCGTCTGCTCCCTTGTCATTTAATGTTTCCTTTAGGAGCTCAAGATACTGGAAGATAACGTTGAACAAGGCCTATTAAAACAAGAAGCTGCCCTCGACGCTGGCGAGCAACCTCCAGTTCTCCCTTTGGATCTTCGGACAAAATATGAGGTACGTTGTGCTCATTTTCGTAGTTATCCGTGTTCTCATGTATTGTAGGGTGAAATCGAACAGCTGAGGAAACGACATGCAGAAGCAGAGATAAAGACAGCCCGAGTAACGCATGATGTGAGTTTCATATCGCCACTAAATTGACCTGAAACTAAGGACTGTCTAGCTCAACAAGGAAATCAGTGAGCTCGAGACGCTTATTGAATCGAAGGTGAGATAAATTTAGATTTGTGACCAAACTATGAATGACCGTCGTGCATAGATATACCGCGAAGTGCGTCAAGCTGTGAGAAAGGTTTTCCAATACTTACCCTACCTCTTAGGATGAGCTCGAGCAAGAAGTTGAGCGGCTGAAAGAGAAACTTGTTCGGTCGAAGAAATCTTCGAATAACGACGCGGATCCAGCCGACCTGGCACAACGACGAGGCTCCAGCGCGTCGACGATGCTCAGCGACGACGACGTGTTCTCCGCCTCGCGTGAAGACGTGTGTGAGATCTGCGAGCGGCCAGGCCATGATATCTTCACGTGCGATCTCCTGAAAGAAGATACCCCTGCACCACTCATACGAGCCAAGCCCAGCTCGATCTCAGCACTGTATTGTGTAGATTGTGAAGGCTATGGTCACATTGCTTCTGACTGCCCTCATTCGTTGGATGTTTTCTAGTTTTCGCTCGCTCACTCCACCTTAATTTGCTAATTAGTTAAGTTACCTGTGGTAGACATTTACATAATGCACCTCCTGGCGAGGGTTCTCACGCTAACGAAAAATAACGATCTAACACCTGCAACAATCATGTCCCGTTTCTTCAGACAAGTCGGTGACTCTGATTCCGATACAGAAGAATCCGATGAGGAACTTCTCACCAGCGGAGGTGAAGACGCTCCACCAAAACCGGCGGCGAAGCCAACTGGCATGTCTCGATTCCTTCGCACAGCTGGTAGCGACTCCAGTAGTTCCGAGTCGGAGTCAGAGTCTGAAGAAGAAGATATCGAGCTTGAGACGGAGAAGAAAAAGGGAAGATTTTTACGGAGCGATTCCGAGGAGAGTGAAGATGAAGAAGACGTGAAACGGATCGTCAAAAGTTCGAGAGATAAGCGTCTCGAGGAGATCGAGGCAACTGGAAAAGTGATGGATAATGCCCTCAAAATAAATGATTGGGTCGCCATATCTGCAGGTTTGCTTCATCGCCTAGCCTATTGTCATTAACATTGATTTGAACCACAAGAGTTTGACAAGCTATTGCGCCTCGTCCAACGACAGAGCAATGCTGCAGAGCCCATTCCCCCGTTCTTCCTCAGAACTGTTACAAACCTTGAGAATTCCTTGAACGCTGCTTTAGCTAAGGAAAAGGAGGCAAAGAAGAAGACGAATGCCGCGAACGCCCGTGCGTTGAACTCCATGAAACAAAAGGTCAAGAAATCCACGAAGGAGTACGAAAAGGAGATTTCTCAATATCAAGCTGTAAGAGGCGTATTTAACTCCATCGTCTTTTCTCAACCATCTCGCAGGATCCCGAGGGTTTTGAGCGCGAATATGCTCTGCATAGCCATCCCGTCGAAGCTGCTTCTACGAAGGCGACAAAAAAATCGAAAAAAATAGTAGATAGCGGTAGCGAAGAGTCTTCGGGGGAGGATAACTTTACAACAGTCGGAAAAGGTGGTAAAGCCATGCAGTTTACCGCTGACGCCATCTTCAAGACTCTCAAAATGGTACATGACGCCAGAGGAAAGAAGGTGTGGGGAGCACAGTCATCATTCACTCTGTTGCTGATGATTTCCTTAGAATACAGATCGGGGTGAACAAATGCGCATTCTAGAAAAGCTGCTCGAGGTTGCTGTGACTCCATACCAACGCATCCGTGTTCTTTTGGCCCTCATTTCCTCACGGTTTGACTATAACTCGTCGATGACGTCTTATATGCCGATAGATCTATGGCTAGCGGCTGAACGCGAAGTTGATAGGCTCATCTCCTTTGTCGCCAAGGATCCCACATATTCAATACAGGAGACCACCGAAGATTACGACGATCTCCAGGAACGCTCTCCTGATACTGAGCTGGACGGCGTCGTTCGTATCAGAGGTAGCATCATTAGCTTCGTAGATCGTCTGGACGACGAGTTCACCAAGAGTCTGCAAAACATCGATCCCCACGGCACGGAGTATGTGGATCGTCTCAAGGATGAGAAAGTACTTTACCGGACGATTTGTCGTGCGCAAGCTTTTTACGAGAAATTTCTGCAACCAGAGCCGCTCACACGGGTCATCATGCGACGTCTTGAGCACATATACTCAAAGGTATGCTCCAAAGTTTGCGCATTGACCCATAATGCTCACGCCATCTCAAGCCTGATGCGGTTGTCAGTGCCCTCGAGTCCACTCTCGGTACATTAGAAGTCTTCCCAAGCGTTACATTAGCTTCCTCCTCCTCCACGTCGAACCTTATCCATGCATTATGTGTCCACCTTTACAAAGCCGACAACTCGCTGTTACGGACTAGAGCTATTCTCACTCACATCTATCACCACGCTCTCCATAACGATTTCTACACCGCTCGTGATATGCTGCTGATGTCACATCTTCAAGAGTCCGTCCATTCTGCGGATGTGGCCACACAAATACTTTACAACCGTACCGTTGTCCAACTTGGCTTGTGTGCATTCCGCTCTGGCTTGATCAAGGAATCACAAGCGATGCTTCAGGATATCTTTGCCACACAACGTGTCAAGGAACTCCTAGCACAAGGTGTCCATCAACAACGGTTCCAGGCACAGCTTACTCCCGAACAGGAGCGGGCGGAGCGAGCGAGGCAGCTCCCGTTCCACATGCACATCAACACGGAACTACTTGAGGCTGCATTCCTCGTATCAAGCATGTTAGTAGAGATACCTTTGCTTGCCTCCGTTGACTCGGAAGAACAAAAGAGGAAGGTAATCTCCAAGCCTTTCCGCCGTCTGCTAGATTTCGCAGATCGTCAAGTTTTCACGGGTCCTCCCGAGAGCACACGAGACCATATCACGCAAGCGAGCAGAGCGTTGCAGGATGGCGAATGGGAGAAGTGCCGCGATCTCATTCAGAACATCAAAATTTGGAGCCTTATGCCTGAGTCCGCTGCGGTGAAAGACATGCTGGCCAAGTAAGTCTTCACTGTTTATTTTCGCCAAGTGAATATCGAACAAACGTCTCCAGGCGGATTCAAGAACAAGGTCTTCGCACGTATTTGTTCACATACGCTCCCTTATACTCCACCCTATCTCTTTCTCTCCTTTCGCGAACGTTTTCATTGCCACTGAGGACGGTGACGTCCATAATTTCGAAGATGATTTGGAACGAGGAACTTTCTGCATCACTGGACCAATCCACTGGCGTCGTCGTGTTTCACCGCATTGAACTCTCTCGCCCGCAGCAACTCGCTCAGGTCATTGCAGAGAAAGTCAGTAATATGGTTGAACAAAACGAAAAGGCGTTGGACCAGAAACTTGGTGGCTCGGCTGGATGGGGAGATCGAGGAGACGCGAAAGGCGAAAAACGAGGTGAACAGACCCAAGAGCGTCGTGGTAAAGGCGATAGGACAAGAGGTGGCTTACGCGGTAAGAGTTATCCATTCGTGAATCGCGTGGTGGATTGAATGACCTGTACTACAGCAAATACCCGTGGTCGCGGTTCTCGATTTGCGCAAGGTCTAGGAAATCAAATGGCAGGACATTTGTCACAGCGGGCACACTAAGTATTTACACCTGGATAATATCTCGCTACTGGACGAATACCAGTCAGTCTACTCTTCGTCACTCTCGCGAGATCCATCGTCTTCATCGTCTTCATTCGAATCCTCAGTCTCTGCTCCCCAATCGGAGACGTCAAGCTTCTCATTCCTATAGCTTTCTAGAACAATATGTGTGCAAAACCGAAAGAGGTGTATTCACGAGAGCTCACCATTCTCCTTGACTTCATATCCTCCCTGCGTGACGCACCGCGCTAATTCGGCCTTGCTTCCGACCTTTGTATTACTGCCAAGAACAGAACCATCGAGCTTTGCCCTGCGTCAGGTTCAGCGAGTTGATTGGACGCATCAAACATCATATTCACCCGTCTGAGACTACACAGTGGTCGAGGAGCACGCAACCAACGATTTTTACCATTTTCCCGATGATGCAATGCCTCCCGATAACGGATTTCTTGATTGTTGTCTTCTCATCGACTTTTGTGAAATCGCCGATCGTTGAATCGGATGAAATGGACGCTTTAGCGTCAATGAGAGCTCGTTTCTGCGGGTCAACTGGTAAGGTATATGAAGCATCATTTATAAACTGTATCCGAGACGGTTCAACAAGATGAGTAGACATGTGCGGAGGGAAACGTACGTGTCTGTTTGCTTCTAAATAAGTTGGCAAATTATTAGTTCGGACACAATAACCATCTTCCTCTCTGTGGACAATGACACCGACTCGGAGGCTACTCGTTTCGGTATAAGTGTTCTCGGAACCCGTGGGGCTGGGTGGCACAGAATACCCCAGCTCCCGACCGAGTTGAAGTGGTGAAGATACAGCCGAACGACTATATGCTGACGCCCTGTTTGAGACGCTGGCCGTATGAAGAGTGGAGTGTCTCGTTGAGGCAGTATGCGACGTCAAGTTGGAGACCGAGCCAAAAACTGCGAGAGAATTGTTAAGTGAACTGGAGACCGATAGGCGACGTTCTCCTACCACGTCCATATTTTGAGCGTTTGGTTGCTTGATAGTGTACTTTGCACAACCAGGGTAGAAAGTCCTCCCTCAGGGAATCCAGTTCTGTCTTGCGTTGCAGGGCATCTAATATTTCACGTTTACAGACATAAACGTGAGAATCCTGGAGCTTGGATGAAAGTTTCGCCCGTGGGTATCGCGAGAGCAAGCTCATTCTCAACTCAAATACCTCTGCATTCTTGTCTGCGTTGTCGAGGGTATCGACGTGGAGTAATGTTCCGGTAGCGTCGTCCCAAACAATCGAAGTAGATTGCGAACGGGTGCCCCATTCGTCAGGAGCCACAGATTTTTCTGACTTGGTTGGCTCGAACCAGCAAGTGGTGGCGATTGCACCATCTGAAGCGGCCTCGGAACGGAATTTATTCAAAAGCTTTGAAAGCGGGAGTGTGTTGGGAGGAATGAAGTCACAAGGGAGCAGGACAAAATCTTCTTGAATGCGACTGGAAAAGTGGCTAAGAATGGAGCATGTCCCAACGCTGAGTTCCTGTGTTTCGTCGAACGATTGAATGTCGACGCGCAAAGACGAAGAGGATACCGGGGACTCGGAATGAATATAGTGGGATATCGAAGGGCGATGCGAGGAAGGGCAGATAAGAAGAACGTCTGGCATTCATATTCGTGATGTGCGCCGATTATATCACAGTGAATCGTACCTTTGATCCCAGACTGTTCAACCCAGGACAGCGCATAGTCGACCATGGGGCGATTGGAAATGGGGAGGAGTGCTTTTGGGAAAGGCTCATCACCGACGTCACCCGTCAAAGGAAGGAGCCTAAGAAAGCTAAGCGTGGATGGAGACACGGTGAAGAATACACACTCGTTTCCGAATCCTGCAAGAATTACTGCGAGAAATTCTCGCGGAACTGATTGGACTGGGTCAACACTAAAGTCCATCACTAACAAAAGTCGGATGAGCGAGAGCGAGTCGTATTGAGTCGATTGCCTTTTCCAGACTACATCTCAGCTACGTACATACCATACTGCATTCCCTCCCAAAATCCAACAAGGCATAAAACCAGGACGACGACTGTATACATTCGCTAGCTATTCAGAACTTGCATAAAATCTCAACATACTTTGTGGAAACATACCGAGTCAATGACTGAGGAACATCCGACCCTTGGTGCGACGGCGTTGGAGAACTTTACGTCCGCCCGGAGTCTTTTTCCTCGCAAGAAACCCGTACTTCCTCTTCCTCACCCGTTGCGAGGGCTGGTATTCGGTGCCGCGGGAGGCAAAACGGACGGTGGTCATGTCGGTGAGACGAAGTGGTAGTGCCCATCTGAGAGAGCTCGCTATTCTGGTACCGGCATACAGGGTGGGGTGAATCGTACGCGTTGCTCGGACGAGGGAGGAAAACAAGTTGATCGACCACATTTTTTGTAGTGGGGGAAAGACGTTGAATATATAGATTCTCACGCTAATGTGGTCATGGCACAACCCTCCTCCGTCCACCAGCTCTTCCGACGTCTGGAAACGGTCGGAAAGGGTGCCTACGGATCCGTTCACAGAGGTGTCCATCTGCCAACTGGAAATATTGTAGCACTCAAGATCATCAACCTCGATACAGCAGACGACGACGTCGAGGCTATCCAGCGGGAAGTGGCCCTCCTGACTCAGCTTCGTGATGCACCGAATGTCACCAAATACTATGGTTGCTTTCTAGATGGTCCTCGTGTCTGGATCGCGATGGAATTCGCACAGGGTGGTAGTGTTCGTACCCTCATGCAGTCTTCAAAGGACGGCGTGCTCGAAGAACGCTTCATTGTCATCATCACTCGTGAGGTGCTTGTCGGCCTTGCCTACCTCCACAGATCTGCGATTATCCATCGTGACATCAAGGCTGCTAACATCCTCGTCACTGCAACCGGCAAAGTCATGATATGCGATTTCGGTGTCTCCGCGTTATCCGCCACGACGACAAGCAAGCGAAATACACTCATGGGCACCCCTAACTGGATGGCACCAGAAGTCGCCCAGCCGACACCCGTGTACGACAGCAAGGCAGACATATGGAGCTTGGGTATCGTGGTATATGAGATGGCTAAGGGTGCCCCTCCACATTCAGATTTGAGAGATGCGATCAAAGTGATGCAGCTCATTGCCAAAATCAAACCCCCGAGATTGGGAGAAGGCGACGGTAGCAAGGATATGAGGGACTTCGTCTCTCATTGCCTCCGAGAATCACCCAATGATGTGTGTATCTAGATATCTAGAAATCGTGATCATCTTGCTGACATCCTACTAGCGCCTTTCTGCCGACGAGCTCGCCAAGACAAAGTGGATCAAGTCCGCCTCAAAAGTAAACGTACTTGTGTTAAGAGAGCTAATTCTTAGATACGACGCCTGGATTCAAAGTGGAGGTTCTAGAGCCAGTATAGCAGGACCTCTTGAGTGGGAGGACGAGGAAAAAAAAGAGTAAGGTTTGTTTGTGGTGAGGAGGGACATCTACTGACTCCTTCCAGATTACAAAAAAATTTTGAACAGGATGACGACCTCTGGGTGTTCGATACTATTAGGCGTAGATCACTCATAAATCATGACGACGAAGATATAGACCCCCCAAATCCCATTGACCCGCCTTCCGTAGCTCCCACAGTACGACCAACACCAACCCGTCTCCCGACCTCCCTTCGCGGCCTCTTCGATGACGACGATATCGTGTCAAATGACACTCTCAAACCATTACTTCCACCGGCGCCACCAACAACAGCTACACCGACCGTTGTACCTCCAGTTTCCCCCCTTCCTTCATCCCCTGTACGGGAATTCGTTGGTGCAAAAAGGGCCAGGCTAGCTGAAGGAGGAGATGATGGCCAGAAACGCAATGAATTTTCCTTCCCAAGTTATCAGCCACGTTACTCGCAAGATACTGCTCCTCCAGTACTTGCTCCTCGCCTCCCTCCAACGAGTCCTTCTCCGGTTGCAAGAGCACGATCTGCCAACACGGTAGATGCAGACTCTTCTTCGGTCGAAGGTTCACCTGGAACTTCCCATGGAAGGAAACCCAGCCTCACACGTCAAGCTTCAGTTGCCGTGATGGAAAGTACACCAGCGTCACCCCTCATCCCCCCAGTTAGGCCGTTCGCTATACGAAATAGGAGCGGTAGCTCTTCTAGTAAGGGAAGCGACGGCACTAACTCTACCAAAAGCTTGATCTTACCTGGGTTAAAAGACGCGGTAAAGGTAAAGCTTATTGCATTTTCTCTCTTCCCGACCTTCTGATGGTCCCACCAGGTCCCCTTTCTCCCATCCGAGCATCAAATTGGAATGTCGGACCTGCTCCCCCCCTTTCCATCAACCACCCTCCCTAACTCCCACCCTAGCATTTTGTCGCCCTCTCCGCTCGGACCGCACAATGCGTCAACAACCTCACTCCCCAGCACGAGGAGCAGCTCGCCGCCGCGTGCTGATAAGCGGGGTAAACCTAGTGTCACAAAATTCTCTCATGCTACGTCGCTTTCGTTAACATCGGTGCCCGTAGAATCCACACTCGGCCCCCCTATACCGCCACTCGACTTTGTATCTCTCACAGGGTCACAGGAGGTTACGAATTCTTACCTTGCTCGAACTGTTGATGATCTCACCAGGTGGTTTTCGGTCATTGAGGTCGGTTTCGCAAACATGCTGGAACAGTCGGGTGGCGACGCAATAGCGGAGGAGCAGGAGGAGACGCCTACAGAGCATGCCTCGTTCAATGCTATTAGTAATGCAGACAGCAACGCTCATGTGCAGCCTAGGCATGCTGTGCACACGGAACCTTGAGAATACTAAGTACTCCACATCGCCTCGCTATTCATCTACTGGTATACATGGCTGCTATCTATGGACTCCCAGTGAACCTCCCTGATATCTCTGTATACTGTCTCCTAGCGATCTCAGATGATGTTGTGCTTGGTAAGGTAATCCGCGATAATCTCTACCGCATCTTTCACGTCACACTGATCGGTTTTGATATGGATTTCAGGTTGCTCTGGCGCTTCGTATGGCGCAGATATCCCAGTGAAATCTGGTGTTTGCAGATAAGACTCGTGCTAGACCAACGAGAGATCGGGCTACCTTTGATCTCCCCAGCACGGGCTTTCTTGTACAGCCCTTTGGGGTCACGCTGCTCCACAACACTAAGAGGAGCATCGATGAAGACCTCGACAAAGGGCAGATTAGCTTTTTTGTGAAGTTCACGAGCCGAGTCCCGGTCAGCACGGTAAGGAGATATGAAAGCGGTGATCGTAATGCAACCTGCATCTGCGAATAGCTTCGAGACCTTGAAAATATTCCATCTGTCAGATCACCCGAGTTGGTGTTTGTTAGCTCTTCGTACCTCGCTGATACGTCTGATGTTTTCGACTCGGGATTTCTCGTCGAAACCGAGATCCCTGTTCAACCCGAACCGAACGTTATCGCCATCAAGACGGTAGGAAAATCTACGTTGATGCAGAAGATGTTGTTCGAGAGCACAGCCGACGGTAGACTGTACAGATTGGGTTGAGTGAAAGTCTAAGAAGATCACGATAAAGCAGCATCAACCTTTCCGCTTCCGCTCAAGCCGGTCAACCAAATCGTGACCCCCTTCTGTTTGAGCAAGTCGAATCGCTCGGCAGAGCTGACAGAGCCTGTCAACTCGGTAAGTAAGTCATCTTCTGAGAGATAAGACGAGCTTGCACACCGTCGTGAAATGTGATGTTCGTGGACATGGTCTAGGGGATTCTGAGAGGAAATCAGTTCGTAGTGCCCTTTTATGATAGATCCTCTGCTCGGTTTGGCGACCAAGCGCTTGAGAAAGGCTTATAAGCTGCACCCATTCTAGTATGTCGAGTGCGGGCACCTTCCAGCTGTCAGCAGCACAAACGGCCGAAACTACCGAAGCCGCTTTGCATTTGCCATAACCCAAAATTGATGGCATTCACCCTAATAGACATGGCAACGTTGGACACGAACAAATACACGATGATATCCCACTCATCCCCGATAGAAAGGTATCGTAATAACCAAGGGAAAACCAAGCATCACAAAGTAGAGGTGCACAGCCAAATAATTGACTTTTTAACTGCCTCGGTAACTTCCTCTGTAGTCAGAGGCTGATCGACAGGAGGACAGTGTATAAAAAGCACTTTAGTCGTTGGCTTATCGGTTTTTGAGACGGAACGTCTACTCTCTGCCAAGGAGCAATAATAGATAAAGTCGCACAAATAATGTCCAGCGTCTAGGGAAGAGTAAACTTGCTGCAGAACGAAAGTGAAAAGGGGGGAGGAAGCACACAGATCAGGTGTCCACAAAATAATGCTGCTGATGGAAAGTAATACACTCACCTCGACACCCGATTGTTTAAGGTGATTGACCAATTTTTCGACGTCGACGTCTGTATGAATCTCTTCCGGAAATGACTCGTACCCCTTTCCAAATCCACGTTTCGGGGGTTCGGTGCCGTCAAGGAGCCCCTCGATGTCATATCCCAATCGTGCTCTCTCCATCCGCTCCTCCGGTGAAGGTTCGGAGGGGATGCGAATGGGCTCTTCGCGCGCAACACGGACGATAGGAGCGTGACACCCATTTGCGTCCTTCATATTATAACCGAACTTGTGACTAAGTCTCTCGATCCGCAGGGGTCCTCGACCAGCGACTCCTACATGGAGAACAAGGTCATAGCCACTTTGGGGAGGGGGGAATGCATGTTCTACTGGGGGCAAGAGAGGGGGACGGGCGTGAAGACCTGGAACGACGGACAAGACGTCTTCATATGTAACGGGCACATTGAGAGTTGTCATGCGGATTTCTCGGAGGGTTGTCTGATCGGAGGAGGAGGCGGAAGAGGTGGGGTTTCGAGGGTCGTCGTGGGTGACCACATCCGCGGGGACCTTGACGCGTATTACGGCGTTATGAAGGGGTTGGACGGCTAGCCAGGAGGGATTGACGGGATAGCGGGAGAATGGCTGGACCCGGTGTAGGTCAGGTGCAGGCAAGATGGATGAAATAAATCAAACTACTGGATAAGGTGGACTCACACCAAAGCCGGTAATGAGGACAAAGTAAGGACGAGGTTCGGAACTGGACGGCGCAGTGTGCACCCCATTGACGGCGAGCATGATAAGTTGATAAGTATGACGAGAAAAAAAAAAAAGAAACAAGAAACTAATTTGTGACGAGTATAACATGAGAAAAACTTTCCAATTTAGTGTAAACCGGGCGGGACCGGCCTGAACACTGTGACTTCAAACTCCGATAATACCCTCTCATACCCTGTCCCAATGTTGTCTTCAGCTCTCCGTATCCCCATCGTCGTGTCCACGCCTGGTCGGCGGTCGGCCTCTTCCATTGCGCTCAAGTATTCCAATGCGCTCTACTCGGCAGCTCTCGCCAAATCACCCCAGGTTCTCTCAAAAGTACAGATAGAGCTCAACACCATCTCGAAATCCATTGCCGAGACCCCCGCGTTGAACGCCTTCGTCTCGAATCCGACGCTCTCCGCAAAGGAACGCTCCGCTGGCCTGTCCTCACTCTATGCAAAAGCAGAGGGTCCAAAGAAGGAACCAGTCTCGGACGTCACCAAAAATCTCTTTGCAGTCCTTTCGGAGAACGGCAGATTGAACGAGGCCCCAAGCGTTATCGAAGGCTTCAACGATCTCGTGGCAAAACACAATGGAGAATTGGAAGTCATCGTCACCTCTGCTGCACCACTTCCAAAGGATGCCGCCGTAAAGCTCGAGTCAGTTCTCAGGCAATCGCAAGCCGCACAACACGCCAAATCTTTGAAAGTGGTTAACAAGGTTCGTGTCTTTGCAGTGCCGGTCCCATTTTTGCTCACTGTCATCCAGGTCAACCCTTCGCTCATGGGCGGCATTGTCGTAGACTTTGGGGACAAAAGCATCGACCTCAGCGTGTCATCTCGCGTCAACAAACTTAACAACATCCTCCAAGGTAAGTTTCGTCGCGTAGCTCGCTTCCAGTGTGTTCATACTCGTGATGTGATAGAATCAATATAACCAGACGTTGGTCGGAACGCATGGTCGTGACGTGTCAGAGGTTGCAGGCCGTCGAAGTTTGGATATATACTCGCTATATCTCCCTCTGAACAGTCTTGTGTGACCTTGGACATCACGGTGTGCGCCAAATAGATAGACAAGCAATTACGCTGCCTTGGTCATTACATAAAGTTGTGTGTTGTGTGCACCCTTGCCAGTGGCTAGCTTGACTCTTGACACTATCAAGTTGACCTCCGTGGCCGAGTCAGCTCTCTCGACCTTCGAATTTTCATGTTTGGATGAAGACATGCCTTCCTGTACGTTGTTAACATCTTATGTGTCACGCAGCTGTCGAAATGACTCCCTGGCGTTCAGCTTCCGTAATTTGGTTGGTCAAAGCAATTCTTGTCACCCATTAACAAAGTGTTTAGTTTGGGTCTACAGTCCTGTCTGTTCCTGTTCTGTTCTCGAGCTGGATATCAACAACCATTTAGACAACGGATGCTCGGAGCACAGATTGCGCACTGGAAGCCAATTATCCCCCAGAGACGAATCGAAACGCAAATTAGCTCCCATATTTTCTCAGCGCCAGGGAAGCTTAAGACAACCCCACGTATCGACTGGGGTCTCCGACCAGGGTTGGGAAGGACCGTCCCAGAAAAAAAGAAAGGTCGAGGTTTTGACTTCGCAACCCGCGGCCAGTAGGGGAAAACATACCAACAAACCGGCATTCGATGCGACTGCAAGAAGTAGCACACCTCTAGCAGAAAAGCTTCGTCCACAGACCCTTGATGAGTTCGTCGGACAAAAGCATTTGGTTGGACCCCATTCATTGCTGAGGAGCCTCCTCGCATCTGGAAACCTGGGTGGCATCATATTTTGGGGTCCACCTGGGTGAGGCAACCAACACTCATCCGCCAAGGTATACACTAATACCGAAACACTACAGCTGTGGAAAGACAACACTCTCGAGACTCCTGGCTGGGGAGGCGAATTGCATTTTTAAAGAGATGAGCGCTACCTCATCAGGAATCAACGACGTCCGAAAAGTTTTTGAAGAGGCGAAGGGGTCTTTGGCGTTGACAGGGAGGTGCGGGAATGCTTCCGTATTATTTCTCTTAACAACTACATCTCTGGCAGGAAGACCCTCTTATTCTTGGATGAGATCCATCATTTCAGTAAATCTCAGCAGGTAGGCCACTCTTTGTTGTCGAATTGATCGTTCTCATCTCGTTCTAGGATATCTTTTTACCGTACATTGAGAAAGGTCAAATCCAGGTAATTTACCAACTCTCTGTACATCCTACATCTATCCACTCTACATATCCAGCTCATAGGCGCTACAACGGAAAATCCATCATTCAAGTTGACGGGTGCTCTCATGAGTCGTTGTCGGTCCGTAAGATTAAATATTTATCTGTAAGATCTGACGCATATTATTTAGTGTGTTTACGCTAGAGCGTCTCACTGATGAGGAGATGCGATCCATCATATCTCGTGCGGTGAAGCGTCTTACCTGCACGAATGAGTGCGTTGCGTCGCCGCCGTTGCAAAAGCCATCTACTTCACAGGGTTCCGAGCACCTCTCCATGATTCAGGAATCCACAGGATCCAGTGACATTGAGAGACTATACCCTCGATTGACATCTCGCATTGTCGCGTCTCTAATCTCGATGTCCGCCGGGGACGCGCGAACAGCGCTCTCTTTGCTGGAACTTGTCTTCGCATCGAAGAACAGCATCGAAGAGGAGGAACTACTTGCTTCGTTACGACAGTCGGTGTCCTGCTCGTATGATCGAACGGGTGAAAGTCGTTATGATATGATCTCTGCTCTTCACAAGTCTGTTCGCGGTAGCCAGGGCAATGCTGCGATGTATTGGCTAGCACGTATGCTGGTTGGTGGGGAGGACCCCTTGTACATCGCCCGAAGAATGATTGTCTGTGCGAGTGAGGATATCGGACTTGCAGATAATCATGCATTGCCATTGGTTAGTCGTTATACTGATTGTGCTACATAAACCCTCATCAGATCTATGTCTATCAGGCAGTTGCGACTTTGCATGCTTGTCAACAAGTCGGCATGCCAGAATGTCGCATCAACCTGGCCCATCTTATTGCCTATCTCTCTGAAGCCCCGAAGAGCACGCGGGCATATGAGGCGTATAACACAGCTGAGATAGCTGCAAAATCGGATGTCACCGCACCAGTCCCATTGACTATGCGGAACGCACCTACATCGCTCATGAAAGAGCTTGGCTATTCTGAAGGATACAAATACAACCCTCATTATGCGTGAGTTCTCTTGGTTGAAAATTAATCTGAGCATTCCTGATTCTTTCAAGACATCCCGTACACAATGATTATCTACCTCCGGCATTCCAAGGGGAGACATTTCTGAAGGAGTCCAGCGATATTTCTAATAGGGCCTGGGACGAGGATGCCCTGGTAAAGTGGGAAAATGTATGCAATGGAGGACGCCCTTGGTATGGCCGCACAACAGTTCCACACCGACGGAGGTCTCAGTCGACCCCTTGATTTACGAACTTGGGATTGCTGTCTCTACTCTCGGGTATTGATGGCCACTGTGTAACTATATCAGCCTCTCCATGCTCCATCACCGCTAACTCCACGCCTTCAGTGTATGTATGTAGCCCATTGCAAGGGATGGAATGATACGTCAAGGTCCATTCCGGATTTAAAGTGATTCTCCCAAACCTGGAGAAGTCCATGTGGGACTCGGCATGATGGTGGTGGTTTCAAGGTATATACTTAGGAATATCTTCATATCTATTATTTGTGCAGCTCACCGTGGCGGCGAATTGTTTCACTTCACCTTATCCAGGTGCGGTGATGGTGCCACATGGATGCTGACACGTATAAGCGGAATCGGCTACAAGGTGCCGCTGGTGGCGAACGACTACACGCGATCGTTTCACTTGGCGGATTATTATAAGCCAGTTGTGCCCCAATGGTGCGGCGCGTGATTCTATGCTTACCCACAGTATGGTGAAGCTGGAGATAAGCGGTTATCTTCGGCCACGATTTAAGTATATCACGATGGCATTCTTCCGTCCTCACTCCACTGTGGTCCATCTTTCACTATGGCTCACCTAGGAGGTATCACGGATGTTTTCGAGAGGCATTCTCCTAGTGATCACAAGGTTCCGAGTGTCAGCGACGAGAAGTCCTACGAGAAGCACGATGTCGAGACTACGACCACTGAAGCGGCGAGTATCGATGGCATCCTAGAAAGCGAACGTGACATCGCGACCCATGTTATCTCTGTTTCGGATGACCCGAGTTTAAACCCTTGGACCTTCCGGGCTTTCTTCATCGGGATCGGTCTTTCTGCTTTCGGGGGAGTTCTTGGTGTGTGATACCATTTCTCGTTGCGGCGCTCACTCAATTCCTACAGCTGAGATATACTATTTCAAACCGGTGAGTCAAATTCATTCTTTGACTGCATTTTTTCATCATTTTTCCCAGCAAACTGTGCTTGTTTCCCTGATGTTTCTTGCTGTTGTATCGTATATATTGGGCATCTTCATGGAAACATTCATTCCTCGCTATGGCTACTTGAGGTGGTTAAACCCGGTAAGTCGTCTATATTACCCGGGCATCTTGACTGATCCTGAATACGTGCTGATAGGGACCATTCAACAAGAAAGAGAATGCGTTCGTTATCATTATGGCCAGCGCTGCAGCGAACTCCGCGCTTGGAACCGAAGTCCTCGCGGTCCAGCGTTTGTATTACAACATCACACCTAATGCCGCCTCATCGATTTTCCTACTCTTCTCGAGCCAGCTGCTGGGCTATGGAATCGGCGGAATGATGCGTCGTACGTGCTCATCTAGACATCCGACCTTGTTTGAACTTACATCTACTTGTGAAGCCATTCTATTGTATCCCTCCAAGATGCTCTATCCCGTAGTGCTTCCCCTTATGTCGATGTTCGATGCTCTGTATGGAGGCGGGCAGGCAGCAAGAAGAAAACTCAAGATGTTTTATTGCGTGTTCTGCGCGTAAGCCTTTCCATGAGTACTTCTGATGTCTCCCACTCATCGACGGACAGGATATTCGTCTGGGAGCTTTTCCCCGAATGGATGTTCCCGCTGCTCACCGGGTTCTCTATTTTCTGTTTGGCAAACCCAAATAGCCCCGCGTTCTCTCGTGTTTTTGGTGGTACTAACGGGAATGAGGGTCTTGGATTACTGTCCGTTTGCTTCGACTGGCAGGCAAGTGTTCCCGCAATTTCTATAGGCCTTGTAACTGACTGTCCCCAAAAGTATATCTCCGGTGGTGTCAATCCGATGGCCATTCCTCTCAAAGCGCAAGTAAGTTTGTATTCATCAAACATTCCGAGTCACATAACGTAAAATTCTATATGTAGGTTTCCAATTTCATTGGCTATATTCTGTGCATGTAAGTCAAACATCCCGAACTCCGCACAACATGATGACATGGTTCAAATAGGGTCGTCTTTGTTGCTTTATATTATAACAATATTTGGCAGGCGCAAAATTTCCCATTCGTAGGCCCAATCGAAATAAATAGACTAGCATGCATTGATCGCTTTTTCTCTTGAAGCTCTCCCAACTGCTCTTTTACGAGAATGGAACGCAGTACAATCAAACACTGATTCTCAACTCAAACTATGAAGTCGACCCAACTTTACTTGCGGAGCAAGGGCTACCCTGGTATTCCTCTACGTGGGTGGTCAACCTGCTAACCACGAACTTGGGCCTCGGTGCAACATTCACACACCTCCTGCTGTGGAACTTGAATGACCTTCGTTCTGCGTGGAGCTGGGCAAGCCCTCAGGCCCTCAGGGAATTGTGGAAGACTTCCAGTTGGAAATTCTGGCAAAATGATGGGATGAGGAACACGGATGAGAACAAGGAACTTGATCCTCATTATCTAGAAATGCTCAAAGTAAGTTGTTTGCAATCCATGTAGAAGCATCTCTGACAAAAAAAAAAGTATCCGGATGCGCCAAATAGCTGGTATTTTGTGACATTGGTGTTGTCCCTTGTCGTTGCCTTGGTTGTTATATACAAGACGGACTCTACACTGCCCTGGTGAGTTGTATTTCAGAGGACTCGCGACGAAAACACGAATGCGAAAACTTCATCCATAGGTGGGGCTTTTTAATCGCGATATTACTGGCTACAGTGTCTGTCCTCTTCTTTGGAGCACTTTTTGCCATCACTGGTTTGGCATTCATCATACAACCGTAGGTGATCTCGTTCACAGTATAAACAATGAAGCTGACCTGGGACCAAGGTTCGTGCAAATGATTGGCAGTTTTCTACATCCCGGAAAGCCAATGGCAAACATGTACTTCGTGTTATATAGCTACAGTGGGTTTCTATGTCCTCGTGAAACATCAAAGTTAAGCGTTTCTTGCAGATACCGTGACACAGGCACAGTTGCTACTCCGTGATCTCAAGATTGCGCAATGTAGGTGCCATTCTGCACTCTCTTCTTGTCTGGACTTACTTCGCCTGGGTAGATGCGAAGCTTGCTCCCCGCGCTGCATTTACGGCTCAAATTATTGGTACCCTCTTTGGAGCGGTATTGAATTATAGTGAGTGAGATGAAATGACAATCTAAGTCCAGTTAACTCTCATCCACACAGTTTTGATGAACTCGATCATCGATAATCAACGAGAAATCCTCCTCTCGATCCAAGGAACGAATATTTGGTCTGGTCAGCAACCGCAGCAATATAACTCTCAGGCTATCGCTTGGGGTGGCCTTGGCCATGAGCTATTTGCAGCCGGACAAAGGTATCAGTGGGTGCCGTGGGCTTATTTGATCGGTTTATTTGTCCCCATTCCATTCTGGATTGCACACCGCTTCTGGCCAAAGCTGCGGTTTGATTATCTCTACACACCAGTGATCGCGTATGTCGACTTCATTCTAGTCACAGTCTGGTGCTGAAACGCCATGAACATAGGTACTTCATCGGATGGCTCTGTGTAGGGATCAATTCATCGATCCTCTCTTTCTTTGCGATCGGCTTCGTTTCCCAATGGTGGTTGCGCACTCGCCATCCTCGTTGGTTCGCACAATATAACTATATTATTGGAGCTGGTGAGTCTCGCCAGCCTGCAGTGTTTTTTGAAACTGAGAGTTGGCGCAGCACTCGATGGGGGTACGCAAGTTATGGTGTTCCTTCTCTCATTTGCGGTCCAAGGCGCAGCAGGAACTTCTCACCTTTTCCCAAGCTGGTGGGGCGCGAATCAAGGTGGAAACTACGATCATTGTGCATACCTGACATAGGAAGCGCTCTTGTGCTCCAATATCTATGTTGGAGAATGGTTTTATTTGTGGATAAATGGTTGCATGTAGTAAGATTTAGTGAATAAGTGTTTGAAGTACAATACAACACAGCCACTTCAGCATTTGATTTCACTGTCACCCATTGGAGACGACGACGCCAGCATGTCACTTTCACTTTCACTTTCTGAATCTGAATATTCTTAGTGAGCAAGGTCCTAGACTTTTTCGGTTTATTCACAAGGAAATTGTTGTAAGTTCGACAACAGAAGTCGAGACTTCGTAACCACCGCCTCGACAACAATAAAGCTGTGAGTACAATGGAAACAAGCGTGCTTCTGACACGCTGGCAGCTCAATATTGTTATATTATCTCAGCGAGGAATCCAAGGCATCTCCGTAATTGCATTACCGGTTTATCCCTTCCCTCCTCACTCCACCCACATGCTCGTCGCCTGGATGCGACGTCTTACTCTCCTATTATTTCTTGTCTCGACTGTTCAGGTCTATGCTAGGGATAATTTGCTCTGTCAGTCACGAAACCCCCCGAACATACATAGACTGACATTCGTTACTCCTCTGCCAGTCACGTCCTCTGTCACTTACTGTTCGGCACCCGATGCTCTCCTTATTCAACAATTCGATGTTGCCTACTTTCAGAAGAACTCGTCCATCTGGTTTAACATCTCTGCAGCAAGCGTCGTAAGTTTCACAGAACTTTTCTTGGGTTGTAATCCATATCATATTTCTTTACAGGAACCCAACGTCAACGTGTCCGCCAACGTCTTCCTGAATGTCTATGGCATGCATCCCTTCAACTTCACGCTGGACCTTTGCTCGTTGTTCCATGGTGCATTATGTCCATTACCAACCTACAATTTTACTGGGTCAGATTCCGTCCCTCTCCCATCCTCTCTCGGCGTAAATGACAAGATTCCGGGCATAGCTTTTCGGATACCAGACCTTGAAGCGTGAGTTCTAGAGACTTAATCCTTTGGCTCGCTTTCTCAAGAATCTTTGGTAGCTATGCACAACTGACACTCACTGATGTCAATACCGGCCAGCAGAAAGCTTGCGTCCAGGCAACACTCTCTAATGGGTGGTCTGCCCATCAGGCTGCGGTGGAGTGGGCCACGGGCGCTCTCGGTCTTTTGGCACTTCTCTCAGCAATCTGGCATTCGCAATCCCCCGACAGTTTGGCACCATATCGTCTGTTCGACCTACTCTATCTCCTGCAGTGGGCGGCTTCAACTGCTCTTCTTGATCTGAATTATTCATCGGTTTACATCGCCTTTGCGACCAACTTTTCATGGGCACTGGGTCTGTTTCCAGCTTCCGCGAGTTCCCCGATCCAGCTCTCGATTAACAACATGCGTCACCTTACCGGAGGCAACATGGCGGACGCAACTTCTGGTTCAGCGGTCGCTCTAGTCAACAGGGAACTCAGTCCTTATAATGCCGCGGTTTCGCACCCTGCCAGTTATCAGGCAACTAACCTTGCGACGGAGACATTAGTGGCACTGAGAAATTTTACGGAACCAAGATTCATCCTGCGGGACTCTCCTAGCATTGTGCAAGAGCTGGATAACGCTGGGACCGTCCAAACGGTTACCGCAACATCCAGTAATGTACTCCAGGCTGGTGTCCCCATTTATGTCGAGAATGTGGGAATCGCCACAGCCAACGCATTCATGACTATATTTTTCGTGGCGTTGATGCTTTTGGCAATCCTAATGGTGTCACTTGCACTGGGCTATGGCATTGTGGTGCTTGTTACTCGGCGGACGAAATGCACCAATTTTTCGGACCGAAGAGAAATATATCCCGCATTCGCTTACGCGTGGTTATTGCGCGTGGTAAGTGTAGTGTTTTCCTGACCTGAAAATATATGCTCAAGTGACCGGACTAGTGTTTGATTACTCTTGCGCCAATCAGCATCTTCGCGTTGTATCAGTGGACACTGAAAGACTCCTGGTTGTCAATTCTACTCTCTGTTTTGCTCTTTCTGGCGCTGCTCAGTTTTCTCTGTTTTTCCATCTCCCACGTTGTTCGCCTCGCAATTCGTGATACACCATACGCATTGTACACGCGACCAAAGACCATCGCCGCATACGGCCCGTTATTCGCTCTCTACCGTCCAGAGAGGTTTTTTTCAGGCATACTGTTTCTTGCCAGCATCCTGCTGAAAGCTATTTTCACTGCTTTCGCTCAAGCAAATGGGGAGGTGCAAGTTATATCCATTTTGGTTATCGAGTGTGCGGTCCTCGTCTACTTGCTGTTCCTCAAACCTCACAAGACGAAAGGAGGGGACATTCTCGCAATATACTTGGCCTTCACTCGTGTCACATGCACAGGTCTATTGATTGCCTTCATTCAAAACCTCCACGTCACGGCCATTCCTCGCGTTGCGATCGGCGCCGTTATTGCAGTCATCATCTCCATTGCAATCATCATCATGTTCATCAACACCCTCGTAAACCTCTTTGTAATAAAAGTGCCTGCAAGATTTCGACAACGCAAAACTCCATCTTTGAACGTTTCGACTTTGGAGAAGGGAGAAAATGAGGACTTGCCAGGACGACCCAGAAATCCGACGCCAGAGAGGAACGTCCCGCTGCATCCGACTATCAATCAACCGTATCCAGAGAGCCCCTCGGAAATTGCCACGGAAGAGCGTAGCAATTACTCTGAGGAGTCAGGCTCTACGACACTTGGCTCACTCTTACCACGGCGCTGGTCCCTTCAACCATCTGCTGCATCGCACTCGCGTACACCTTCACAATCGCAATATTCGTCGACGAGTGCGTCGTCACCTCGACGTTCCCACCCTCCTTCACCACTCCATTCGCATTCCGCCACACACAGTAGACACCCAACAATTGACGAACACAAACCCATTGCATTTTAGATGCTTTCCGCACTTGACTATCTTGTTTTCATTGCATCATCAGCATTTCTTATATGACCATTGTCTCCATGGTACTAGATCATCATCTGCATATATACGCTCGGACGGTTTCGATATCGAGTAGTTGCACATCCCAGATAATTTAAGTAACGATTTACTCTCGAAATGGCGTGCGTTGCGTCTTGTCACACCACGCGTCAAACCTGCGCGTCGTCTTAACACTGCAGTCGATCTCAGCCATTCAACTAGAATGCCTACAAAAAAGTCTCTGAAAGAAAATGACAAGAAATTGACGGATTTCTTTCCACAGAAACCCTCCACGTCTCTGGCGACGTCCTCTGCTGGGCCCATTGCGACGACGACGACGATGACGCGGAGGAGACCAGCGACACGATCGTCGACAGCTGCCATAAACTACGAGTTCTCCACACACTCTAGTAAGCGTACTCTCTACTGCTTTCACGTCTTCTGATTTATCCCCCTTAGGCGCTCCTCCCCAGACGCGCGACGCTTCGACGACGGCGACACGAAAGCGTCCTCGTTCTCCAGATAGTAGCAACTTCAGCACATCCTCTCTTCCTCCTTCGAAACCAAAAAGTTCAAAACAGCCTGTGAAGATATCCCGGCCTAATCTGCACGCCAAGCGCCAGACGGCCATTGTAGATGTCACGTCACCCTTTCCTAACTCTCCGGTTCGGCAGTCGACGCCAGCACAAGCGCACAAGAACACTCTAGTTTCATCTCCTTCGGACTCCAGTAAGCAAGTCGTTTGCAGCAGTCAGTCTGACGAGGCAGAGCTCGTTCTCCCCATCCCAGAATCGCGTGACCGCGGAAAGGTAGAGGAAGGTATCCATGCGTGGAGACAAAAGACATCCGAGTTGTTTCATTCTTCATGTTCGCACGAGGATACCATGGAAGTGGATACACCCCCATCTTCCCCTATCCGTGGTTCACCTGTTGGATCTGCCCGGAGCCCCTCCCCTCACTTTGACGGTCCCGTTCGTTTCGCAGAAATGCCCAGGAGCAGCGCTTCTCTTCAGACACCTATCGTTGCATCAGCGTATCTTCCTTTACTACCTAACACTGACGAGCTTCCACCGCTTCCCCCTACGCCCGAACCAATTGATCCGGAAACAAAAACTGCCAAGCTCATTGCAGAGGTCAGAGCACGGGCGTTTGCCGCGAATCAATCCAGCGACGACGAAAAGCCTCTTGAATTCCGTGAACTCGAAGACAGCGACGATGACGATCTCATTGATGATCTTTTCTTGATTAATAACCCGAAGGAACAAAGGTGAGTTTTTGAATTCGATCGAAGTGAATGTCGAATTCTAATGGTTACCCTTAAGATTCCTGTCTCGTGCACCACCGACAACAAGTGACTTGTTCTCTTCTCCATTGTCGAGCGTGCCCTCGACAGTCGATGACGCGTCCGTTGGTCGTCTGTCCCGCAGACTTCCAGATCACTGCTCGACACCGACACGATCGACTCGTTCTTACACGAGAACACGTAAATCTACA
>JBBPMK010000137.1:0-53187 GCA_038090295.1 Boletus semigastroideus
CTGGTATATATAAGCTGAAACTGGACCAATGTAAAAAAAAGACTCCACATACCGCCGCGATGGTGTCACTTGCTGCAATAAGTTCATGATGATGACCGTACACGAGAGACTGCCGTTCGCTATCCAGATTCCGTATTTCTTTTCGCACTCTCAATATCTGGCAGGTGTGTACAAAAGAAAGCCCACCTGCAAGGAGCTCATTCTCGCGCTTTAGTAATGCAGGAAGGGAAGACGTTGTGATCAACTGATCGTAATACGTCTTGGCATCAAAAGCGGGAGAATCTGACACAACCATGTCAATATCGATCTGAGGAGTGCCATGTGTTGTCATGCCCATGTTCATTGGATCATTGCTCTTTCCGGGAACTGGCGTCGGTGGTCCTACACCGAGACCATAGTGTTTCCTCAGCAGGTCCACCGCACGTGTCTTGGTTGATCCAGGAGATGGGAGGGCGCCTTGGGAGGCTGACTGACCGAGCCCAGAATTCGAACGGTGTTGTAGGCCAGCCGGAGGGCTCGCTGAGCGAAGCGGTGAGGACACTCCACGCTGTGTCGACTGCCTTCGCTGCGGCGAGGATGGAAGGGACATTCTGCCGAGGGACAAGAGGCAAGCGAGGGTGTTTGGGGGTCCAGCTGGTGTCGCGATCACGTGACTCGCGGTGCGATCGACTCAAGGTGGCACGCAATGCGATGACCACGACCACACTCATGGCTGAAACTGCCGAAGACTGGCTAGTTGCTGACAGCGAGGACGAGGACGTGTTTAATCAATTACCACGAGTAAATGATTTAGGAAGCTTCGTCGTGGCAGATTCTCATCATGACGGTACGTCGCTGACCATGCTATTACAATTAGCCTTGACAATTCAAACCACTGTCTTGTCTTTGCCCAGATCAACCACGCACTCCTGCACGTGGTCGCCAGTCGTCGTCGGCATTGACAGGTGCATCCCTCTTCACCCCAGGAATAGACTTGACTGTGGGCAACAGCGCCGTACCTTCAACACCTGATGTGCTATCTGTAATACTCCCCAAGCCACGACCAAGGCCGCGAGTCGTAATGAAGAAGGCACCAACTTCCCCTCCTCGTATCGTCGACATGGCGGACTCATCGTTCTCTCATATCAGCGACCCCTCTGCAACGAGACGCACTAATGACAGCATTCATCCTGCAACGGCCACGTCATTCGGTTTCTCTGACGCAATTGACGATTCATATTACTCGTTTGACATCGCTGAGCGCGCCAAGATGCGTTCAAGGAAGTCCCAGATAACCAAAAAACCAATACCACCCCCAGTTCAGATAAATGAAGTCATTGAATTGACATCGGATGAAGACGAACTTACTTTGAAGCCCACGAAGCGCCAGAAGAAACGAGCAGACCCAGCTCCTAAGCCAAAAACCCAGACGAAACCACGGCCAAAACCCAGACTGAGAGTCAAACCAGCGGTTGTGTCGCCAAGTGGCTCCAAGACGGCGGACCTTCCAGCGCCACCCACGGAACGCCCGCCCTCTTCTCAGTTGCCCGCGTCAACACTCCCTTCCATCCCTCCGTCAACACCACCAGAAGCTCGCGAGCCTACGCCCCCTTCTTCTCCTCCAATAATAACACGAAAGCGCAAGAGGATCCGCCCCTCTTTCGCTGAGGATGACGATGAAATAGACATCATTGGTGGCCACCCTACCGAGTGCTCTCCATCCTCAACAATGCCTCCCCCATTCTTCGCACCATCATCATCCTCAGTACCCACGGATTCTGGAATTGAAATACCTACCGTCGAGTTACACGCCGCTCGAGGTAAGAAGAAACTGTTGGAGTCCGGTAAAACGGGAACCCAAAAGAAGGGGCAGAACAAAGGAAGGAAGGGGAACAAAGGAGAGGCGACGGATAAAAACCCTGTACCATCAACTGGGGAGCTTTCTACTCCAGCTACCCCCCACAATGCAAGTGCGATGAAGACAACCTCAAGAAAGCAAACTACGACAAAAAAGGGAAAGGCCAGAGCAATCGATTCTTGCGAGGAAGACGATGAACTGGTCCTTTCGTCGACGTCTCATACAGTTCACATACCGCCTCCGGATGAAGAAGAGGGTCAAAGAAGCAATGTATGCTAAATCTCCTCCTCGATCCACTGTTCTCATGCGTTCAATCCAGGAAAACCTCCCACCAGATGAAATCAGCCCTCCCAAACGAGCTGCACAAACCTTGATTCCTGCTTCGCAAGTTCGTGACCCCCCGGTTGAACCCAAGTCGACCCCAATGTCTGAGCTCATTCGGCGCGTGAATTCGCAACCGAGTTCACCATTCCCCAACGCGTCTCGAACTTATTCACCTCTTCTGAAATCTTCGCGAACGATGCTCTCGAGGATTGCCCCACTGCATCCAAACCGCCGGACTCCTCCACCCCCGTTGCCTCGTCCACCTCCTCCAAAGAAGAGCAAGAAACAGCTCGAGTTGGAGGAGAGAATCGAAGAGGAGCTGGCTGAGACAATTGACGGGTGGTCTTGCCTTACGGACGAGGAGAGAAAGGCTCTGCGAAAGGCGAGGATTGATGCTGAACTGGGTTACGAAGATTGAAGAGAGTCATGGCACGACGATATCACCCCGTAGGTTTGTAGACGTTCCTCGGTTCTCGTTCGGACCAGTGACATCGATTCCTTCCAGTATCACGATATCAATGTAACCTATAGGCGTATCAACTTGTTAATGATGCCTGGCCCTCCTGTCAATAGGCAGCGTTGAACAAGCTCCGGAGATAAGCGTTAGGATCCTGTTTCTACATCCGCTCAGACGCTCATCGGAGAGATCCTCAAATTCTGGTACACCTTCCATCCGGCTCACATCCAGAAATTCCTTCACTACTTTCTGGGCCGCATCTCTACACGTACTTTTCCACCACGAACCCCTGAACTCCGTTTCCTTTAATCCCATTACCACCACTACCACCGGTAATTGATTCCGACAGAAATCATCGTAAATCTTGCCAAGGATCTTCCAGTGCACGTCAATCTGGATTTTCTTCGCGTCGATACAGAGTATCACGAGGTCTACGATGGGATTTTTGCCGCGGATGAATTTCTTCAGCTCATGATCAGCATCAGGTAGGATCCTGGCTTGTTTGAGAAAGCGGGCGACTAGCGCCCCTGAGGCCTCATTCAACCCCCTCGTATCCCAGAGATGATAAGCGGTTCCCCCTTCGACCACCTTGTATTCCTTCCGTTTCATGGTGCATGGTTTGACGTCGTTGTTCACTTTAGCAATGTTCCCGCCCAGGAGGAGGTTCACTAGAGTGCTCTTCCCGACACCTGTGTTGCCAGCGATGGCAATGTTTAGAGAGCGTTGAGTCGGCTCCTTCACAGAAGGGTTAGCCTGGACAAATAAAAATCTGAGACATGACCGACCAACATCTTGGCTTTGATAGCGGTAGCGTTCGCCGGCGCGGTGCGTAAGGGATGGTGCGAGGTGTAACTTGGTTGATGCATGTATCTTGATGTGGCAAGCCTCTCGCTACCATGAGGACACCAGCAGGTTATGCCACGCCCCACGCGCGGGTGCTAGGGGATCGAGCCAGTTGTCGAATTTGTTCATTTCCCTTGATCATCTGGCGCGATCTTTCAACGGGCAGTATCACACGTTCATCTAGTAACCAGTTGGTTTGAGGGTCAAAACAAAGTAACGAAAGTGCTTGTGTATTCCAAACGTGCTGTACCCGACTGGAAACAAAGAAAGGATCACATAGAAATCCGAAAGATAAGGTCCTTGAGAACCAAAGAATCTGCCGTATACTCTGGAGAAGATGCATCTTTGAATTTCCGCACCATGAACAAGAAACCCTCGGTATTCCCCAGTCCGACCTCCAAATCTAATTTTGCGAGCTGCCCCTTGCACCGTGACTCCCACTTCTCCGCAAAGCCTGGGGTCATCTGGGTGATCACGACGACCGGCGTGACTCTCCTGTTGCAATACTCGACGTAAACTTTGCGAAAACGCTGCCAGTGCATGGGGACGTCTATCTTCGAAGCGTGAATACACCATATGAGGACGATGGAACCATGTCGCGATTGCTCTCCATCGTCCAGATCATGGACGCGCTCTCGACAAATGTTTTCGAGATCGCGTTCTGATTGGGGTTTGGAGAAGGACCAGAAACCTTGTTGACGAAACCATTTGGCGGCCGTGTCCATGATGGTCGGGTGATCTACGGCTTCATCGAGGCCCCGTGTGTCCCAAAGGCTGCATTGTAGGGTTTTCCCATCGACTTGTAGGGGTATGGTATACTCGGTAGCCTCGATGGCGCAGGGTCTGACATCGTTCGATACTTTGGCGGCCTGTGTACCACCAGCGATCATATTGACCAGTGTGCTTTTTCCGACGCCAGTTTGTCCTGCCAAGAGAATACTGATGTCGTATCCACCTTTGCCCACGGCAGTCTGCTAAACGGAAGTCATGTTACACTGGAACAACGACAAGTGCACTACTTACGGGCACTAGCGCCATAAATTGGGGTTTGTGCAGAAGATGCAGTTGCTTCAGGGCACGTCCTGTTGCGGCGGGAACACTTTAATATGTACTTACCCTCCTTACACGAGGCAGATGGCAACCCCAGATATGTGATCAGCGTCACGCCTGAAGGCCTAATACTTGCCCTGAATGGCGAGAAATATGTTGCGTGTAATCGGAGACGTTTGGCTCGAACTTGTTGTAATAAGGCGGCGGGTCATATGATTCTGGCTTCAACTTGTCGCATGCCATCCTCCTCAGGGGACCAAAGACACGGTTCAGGTTTATCGCTCTAAAAACATAGAGAAACCTCCAACTTGAATTCTTGGAAAAGTTAGCGACAAGTGTCAAAAGTCTACACCTGCATTCCCCAGTGAGTATCCTCGATCCTTTCGCTTCAATCAGCCCTGTATCAAAGGACTTTCCCAACACGTCTTCCTCCAGCCCGTGTTCCGGGTATCCAAATCCATCGCGGTTACCACCACTGCGACCTTGATCTTCTTTTTGCAGAGCTTGACGAAGACCTTGCGGCAGTTGTTCCAGTGCGCATCAACGTTGATCTTCTCCGCCCCGATACAGAACACTACGAGGCTGACTTTGGGATCGTCGCCGCGTAAAAACATCTGGAGTTCGTGGTTTGCCTCGGGAACCGCTGCGAGCTGCCCCTTGTTCTGAGGCTTCATTTACACCTCTGGTGTCCCATAAAGTGTACTTCATTCCCTTCTCTTCTATGGTATAACAATCGGGTTGGGCGGTGCAGGGCTTGACGTCGTTGGTGACGTTGGCCTGATTTGAGGCGGTGAGCACGTTCACTCAGAATGTACTCTCGCCCACCCCAGTCGCGCTAACGAGAGCAACACGCTTGGGGGTTTCGTTCTGTCTATTGATGACGCGGACTGTTAGGACGAATAACAGAACGCACCTGTGCTCTCATCCTTGGGGGTCAACTGTATCGACATTTCTCAGGCTCGTGGCTAGCGCCTTCAGGCATCATCATGCTGCGTGCCGGAGGGAAGGCTTGTCTAGTAATCTCCAGAGTGCGATGATCATTACCAACATATGTTCGTACAGCTTGAAGTGAATTTATGTAAGTGATTGGTAGATAAAACGGTAAAGAAGTATGTAGTGCAAAGTAGGGAGCGAGGAACACGAATATATAGTCCAGCACCTTCGGAGGCTGTCGATCAATGTTTTATTTGCACGGATAGCTGGGAGATAAGATCTCGGAGAACTTTGGCATCGTCGTCATACTCGGGGCAAGTCTTAAGAAGTGGATTCTTGTACTTCTTCACGATTCTGAGAGGAACGTTGACATCCAGATCCAACGTCTGGAGCTGATAACTACACCTCTCCTCGCAGTCGGCTGCATTCTGTGGCCCCTGAGTTATCGCTATCGCGGGTATGGCCTTTGCTTGGCAATACTCCGTGTACACCTTTTGAAATAGCTTCCATTGGTAATCCGCACCGATGTTTCTAGCCTCAATACACCATATGAGAATTGGTGTAGCCCCTCTGGTCCGTTCCTTGAGAGCTTCTTTCAACTCGCGCTGTTGTTGGGCCCCCCGGTGGCGAATCCTCTCCATGAGCTTGCCTAGCCGCGATTGGACGGCCACCCCTTCATCAAGGCCCCGCGTGTCCCATAGTTTACATCGAAGTCCCGTTCCCAGTGTCGTCGGATAAGGAGCATTTTGTAAAGTGCACGGATGGGAATTGTTGGACACTGGGGCCGCTCCTTCTGACCCGTCTGGTACCCCCATGATCATATTGATCAGAGAGCTTTTTCCGGAGCCTGTCTGGCCAGCAAAGATAACGTCGAGTTCGAGCTGAAAATATCGGCAATACTCAATCACGAAAACGATCAAGTGACGGTATTCGCCGACTCACCTCCCCCATGCTGACTAGTATGAGCGGGAAGTTTAGATACTGATACTGGAAGCGATCGCTTATTCGCGCGATAGATGTGGTGAGGGGTCGTTGTAGCGGCTACACGAGGACGGAAAGGGCGTGGCTCAGTGGTGAACGGCACGAGGCAGATCTATATCAGTGCGAGTGCATGGTCTCCATTAGTGTCTGCATAATATCTTCGTGTCGTCCTCGTGGTCCACCTGGAGACGGCTTGTAGCCATCACATCGTAATCCATGAGGATGACTACGTGGTATCTCTTGCACTCTGGTCTCCATAGTCCTTTGAGGCTACCGAGCACTGCCAAGACTACGTACCGTGTGGCTGTACACCATCCATAGCAAACCACGTCAAACCCAGCACCGAGTAGTCCAGACATAGAAAAATGGCTTTACCTTACCTTGTTGGGACTCTCGGAACCTTGATAGACCAGGCTAAAGACGCCATTTGGGCACTGTCTTCCTGTCTCTGCCAGCAATCTGCCAAGATTAAAATCAATGGTCGAACGTGTCAGTATGCCATAGTTATCTTGTCTGGAATGCAATCTGATCTTTCCTGTGACTTGTAACACCCCTGGGATAGTCAACATCATCAAGGTGCTCGGTGAAGGTGGATTCTCTTTCGTTTATCTTGCCCAGGATGAAACTAGTGGGGTAATTATCCGTCTGTGAATACATCCGTTGTTCTCAGATACCTTGTTCAGCGGCAATTTGCTCTCAAGAAAGTAAGATGTCCCACCGGCTCAGAGGGTGTAAAGGAAGCTATGCGAGAAGTTGAGGCGTACCGGCGCTTCAAGTGGGTAATTTCATGGACCTTGCACATTGTTTACAACTCCAACGTAAATTCAGGCATCCAAACATCATACGCATACTGGTGAGCCCTCCACGGCCAACCCTAAGGCTGTCCGAATGAAATTCCGCTAGGATTCTGCCGTCGTCCAAGACCCAGAGGGCGAAGGCCAAATTGTATACCTTTTTTTACCTTTGTACAAGGTTGGTTCCCGCTCAAGTCCTTTTTATCGTTCTTACGCACAGGCAAGCGTGGAAACGTCCAAGACGCTATCAATGCCAACATTGTCAACGGGGATCATTTCTCAGAAAGAGACATAGTTCGCATATTCAAGGGCACATGCGAAGCCGTTCGTGCTCTACACAACTACTACACAACCTCTGGTTCGCTACCACAAGCCCGTCCAACGTCTTCTCAAAATAATGCATCGTCTACCCCGCATCACTCCGATGACCATCACTCCGATGACGAAGAGGGTGACGAACTGCTATCACATGCCCAAGGTAATGGTGACTCAGTACCCCTTGTAAAGAGGCAGCGGGTCGATGTACAAGACGACGTGTTCGAGGGAGTTGAGGAGGTTTCGAGGATACCGGACCTGCCAAACGGAGATTCGGAGCCTGGGAAAGGCGAACATGTACCATACGCTCACAGGGATATCAAACCTGGGTGAGTCTTTCAGTAGTTTAGCCCCCCTCTTGACTGACGGAATTACGCATTAGCAACGTCATGATTGCTGACGACGGCCTGACACCCATACTCATGGACTTTGGTAGTGTGATGAAAGCCAGAATTCGTATAGAGACCAGGTCACAAGCGTTGCTGCAGCAGGTAGCTAGTCTAGCTGAGGTTGGTGCACGGTCTGATAGGTTCTCTCCCAGGACATCGCGGCTGAGCAAAGTACTATGGCTTACAGAGCACCAGAACTTTTCGATGTCAAAACGGGTATGACGTTGGATGAGAAAGTCGACATTTGGGTAAGGCCCCCTCCCCACTGAAGGCAGTTTATGATATACTCAATTTACCAGTCACTCGGTTGCACACTGTTTGCAATGGCGTATTCACATTCACCGTTTGAGAATACTCAAACAACGGAACAGGGTGGATCCATCGCTATGGCTGTTCTGAACGCACAGTACAAGCAACCTGAATCAGCCTATTCTCAAGGTTTAAGGGAACTTATTGATAGTATGCTGAAGGCAAACCCCATAGAACGGCCAGATATCCATCAGGTATGCTACAATGTCTCTTAGATCTCGGAGGTCCGACTAACCCGAATCCAGGTCATTCGGATGACTGATAGGGTATTGCAATCGTTGATGTAGCTCAGCATTTGCGAAAACCCATGAATCCTTCTTGAGGATTTGCCCGTTTTTCGGCGTTGATTTAGCTATCTATTCTATCTTTATGCCTCTCAAGCTTGGCACCGACCAAGTTATGGTGCCTTGTTTCGTATGCCTTTGGTTACGGACTTGACAACCAACTTTTTACTGTCACTTGAGGTTTTTGTGCGTGAAGTTGATTTCACTGCCACGTCCGGACTCCTCGTAGAGATCTTACTTTCCAACTCTTGCTTCTTCCTAATTTTTGTCGGCTGGGGCTCAGATGGAGCGGCCAAATGCAACTTTGTCCCATCAGTGGCTGAAAGCTTTTTCAACGCTTTCTTTGCTATCGCCTTCGCTTTGAGTTCTTTGTGACGTTTCCTCTTCTCGCGTATCGCTGTCTGTTTGGCTTGCTGCAGGACGACAGTGTCAGACTTTTCTACCGCTGAACAGAACACTTACACGTTTCGAGACTCGATTCGACGACTCCTCCGAGTCTAGTTTTTGCATAGATGTAGGTTGGATCAACCTAGCAAGCTCCCAAGCATTGCTGCGTGGATCCACATCAGCAGAGAGCAATCTGAAGCGCTTGAAACGTCGCTTGTGCACCTGCATTGAATCAGGACTCAACGAGAGGTCCCACAGAGATCTACGTACGCTTGCACTCTTGTGAGCGGTGGCCATTCCAGCATTCTTTATGAGCTTTCCCTTGCACAACACGCACCCGTAAACAGATGGATCCAAAGAGACAAGGTAGATCGGATCTTTCAGGACCTCTTCAACCGATATTGGAGCGTTCTCGTTGATGTCCTCATCTTCGGATGCTACGTCCTGATCCCTATCCTCCCCAACATCGGATTGGGCACTATCTTGCTCTGAGCTCGAATCGGATTCATCAGAGTCTGTGTCGTTCAGACCCAATACTTGCTTCGTGTCTTGATCTAAACCCAACTCTTCCTCTTCCTCCCGCCTTTTTCGTTTTCTTTCCACTCGTTTGAACATTTGAGTTGTAGAGGTGCATAGCCACCGGTATCCTGCGTTTTCTTCTCTTCATGCATTGCCGGAGTGCCCAACTGCTTAGAGACATCAAACCGGCTCACATCCTCGAGAAATGTCTTCAACAACAAGTGGGGTCTTTCTCATATCCGTCTCAAAGGCCATATAGCTCTGTATCTCAAGGTTCCGTCCCCGACGAATTGAAACGCGTCACGAAAATCACGGAACAGCTCCTCGATGCTGTCTCTAGGTCTCAAATACTGCCCACGTCAGGGTGGAAACACAAGAGGTCACTGAGAGGGGAAGAAAAGCGGCTAGAAAAGGATGTCAAGGCTGGTGGGACGCGCAGACGGCCAACCAAACAACTAGTTGCTTGGCAGGACGCGGCAGCGGACTCTGCTCTTGAACTAGACGAGTCGGACGAGTCCCGGGCAAACGACGTTCCGACTCCTGGTACATACGTCGACATTCGCAGGTGTGTAGCGGACGCGATGCTGTACTCTTGGTTCGCTTATCATGCTCTAGGGGATTGACCTCTGCGTCTGGCGTTGTCCTTGGCCATGCCTTGGTTGATAATCGCAATTACATCCTCTCTCTCTCCCTCTCTGGAGATATACTTACCCACTATGTTGCCGATGTCTTCTTCGAAGTTCCACAAATGATCCCTCGCGATCTCGCAGAAAGAGCTGGCATCACCCCGTCGCCCACCAAGAAGACAGAGGTCAGCGCGCGCGTGGAGATTCTTAGGCGACTTCGGGAGGCCGAGCGCCGAGTTGCTCAATCCCATTGTGCCATTGGTAGCCAAAACATCGCACTCTACCCTTTCGTTAAATCTCCGAATCCCAACGAATGGTCGACCGTTACAATATCACAAGCTGCAAAGCTCGTATCTGACCGGCGAAACATGGACCATTATGACTTGCTGGCAACCCACCGCTACCTCATGAACCATACTGTGGAGTTCGTCCCGCAATTCACTTCTCATCGTACGGTCCAGGCCTGGGACGTTCGTCCGCAGTCCCATGTGAACAAACTGGTCGCCGTCAGAGAACTAATTCACAAATCCAGTCCCGCCATCGATTCATTTATATCAAAAGCGCGTTCTGTCATGGCTGCCAGTAGAAAGCGTTCTATAGAGTCCTGGAACGAGCCCCCCACCCAGGAACTGGACACTGATATCCGGTATAAGCCAGAGGATTGCTTGATAATTGACGTGTTGCATCATTCCCTTCACCATCGTCGTCACGTTCGCGCCGATCCGTATTCCCTTGTCGTCACGACAATCTTGAAGAAACTGGAAGCGGCGGAAGTGATCGACGATGCGGTCCTACATCAAGTTTTGGTCGACTTGGGTCATCTAGCACCATGGGACGATCTGGTTTCAAGGAGGTCGGAACTTGATTTGGACCACACTCCCCACGAGAACTCGGCTAAGGTCATTGCCGAGGAGAGGATAGTTCAAAAGAATTTATCCAAGATCGCCATGGCCGAGGCGCAAAATGACACTCCTCTCGGTCCCGAAGACCTCTACTTCCGCGATCCCGTTGAGCATCTGCGGCATGATTTTGGTAATCTGCCTGTCTATGTTGTCGACGACGTCGGTGCTGAAGAGCTAGACGATGGTTTGTCAATCGAGTCAATTCCTTCCGAGCCTGGCGCAGCGTGGATACATGTTCATGTTGCGGACCCTACTGCCATTATACCTCCAACACACATCTTCGCACAAGAGGCACGCAAAATGGGCTCTACGGCATATTTTGCTCACAGGACGTGGCCCATGCTTCCCAAGTCGTTGACGCTGTCGAAAATGAGTTTGGGCGCGAACTCACGGTCTGGACATCCTGAGCGTGTGTTGACTTTTAGTTTCAAACTCGACGCTTCGGGCGACATGGTGGACCAAAAAATCCAGGCAGCATGGGTTCGCAATGTTGTCACAGTGGATTATGACAGCGTGGATCACTTCCTTGGGTCAGCGAGGGGTTACGAATCCTTCCGTCCCTTTGACCTTCCGGATCGATCTTCCAACACTCCCATGACGAGTCTTAGTGCCGACCACATCAACGATCTGCGTTCCATCACTGAGGCAATTTCGCGACATAGACAACGCAATCTGGCTAGCAGTAATTATTTCTACACATCCCTGGCTAAAGCCAAGATCACTGTCCGCCCTAAACCTCTAATCGGCACCCCTCTAGACTGCGCAAACCCATATCGTTTTCGCGGTTTCCCATCCTTATCCTATGAGGTGGTGGGGCAACAAATGCAAAGTTCTGGCTCGCGCATGATCATTTCGGAATGTATGAAAGCCGCGTGTCGCGTTGCTTCGCGCTGGTCCCTCGAACGTGGGGTTCCAATGCTTAGAAGGACATCCAAGCCACCAGTATGTCTTGGAGATCCCCACGCTGTCCAGAGGTTGCTTGCCATGCGAGACTCGGATGGTCACGTGGATTTCTATGCTGTACAAAAGTCCAAGTTGTTCATACCCCCAGTGGAACACACACTCGATCCCGCGATGCATTGGAGCATGGGGATTCCGGACCACGAAGGTTATATACGTGTCACCTCGCCACTACGGCGGTATAGCGACCTCGTTGCCCATTGGCAGATCAAGCACGCGTTGCTAAATCCCGGGACGAATGCTTCGCTGTTCCCTCCTACATGGTTGGAGGAATATGCGCCCGAGATCAAGAAGAAGGAGAAAGAATATAAGCAGGCCGAGAGACTCAATCTCGACTTTTGGTCTCTCTTGTACATCAAGCGTTTCATAGAAGACCCCCATTTACCAAGTGGTCGCCACGATCCATTACGGTCCTTGAAGGCGAGCGTCTCTGGAGCGCGTCTCGACGGGAGTGGGCTGGCCAGCTCGTTCGTCTGCCACATACCCTCGCTCGGGTTGTTTGGATCATTGCCGGCCCCACCGTCGAGTGAGATGATGGGTGTTGGTGACGTTGTGAATGTTCAGGTAAAGGCTGTGGAACTGGGTCCTCAACCTCGACTCCGTCTATCATTGAGAGACGGTTAGACATACTTGACAATGTAATTAGGTAGTCACGTGTATGGCCTGATTTTTGGGAAAATCAGCTGACTAAGCAATATCACGACCTGTGAGTAGAAATTGCGCTGCACTGACTTTGGCATCATCCCAGGCTCTCTTTCCTTCTCTCCTTCTCCATGTCGGTCGACAGCACGTTGCCCACTGTGGGCTACGTTGCCACTGTTCTGGAATCCACCCAGAACTACATCGTAAACTCCCCAGGACGCGTGGCCCTCCTCGCGTTCCTTTATTCACCGCTCTTTGTCATTATCTTGAATGTGCTCAGGCAGCTAGTACGTGCATTGTGACTCATGTTAAACCAAACTGACACGGCTTTAGATTATTCCTCGGGACCCTGCGTTGCCTCCAGAGGTCTTCCACATCATACCTATCTTTGGTTCTGCAATTCAATACGGCAATGACCCATTAGGCTTCTTCGCCAAGTGTAAGGAGAAGGTGTGTGGTGATGAGTTTCATACTAGATTTTTTCGTCAATATGTTGTCACTGGCAGTACGGCAGCGTCTTCACGTTCGTATTGTTTGGTCGTAAGGTCACCGTCGCGCTCGGTCCTAAGGGCAACAACTTTGTTCTCGGTGGCAAATCCATGGCATTCTCAGCCGAGGATGCCTACAAGGTACGTTGTGGTCTGTAGTCTGTTGCTGTTTGTTGACTGCCCCTCCCTTAGCATCTCACAACGCCTATTTTCGGCAAAGATGTGGTCTACGACGTTCCCAACGAGTTATTTATGGAGCAAAAGAAGTTCGTTAAAGTTGGTCTCTCGATTGAAAACTTCCGTGCCTACGTTGGCATGATTGAAAACGAAGTCGATCACTTCATGAAGACGGACCCGGCATTTTTGATATTTCAAATGAACGATATCAACGACTGGGGACGTTTCGACGCAACGGATATCATGGCACAAATCACGATTTTGACCGCGTCCCGGACTCTCCAGGGTAGCGAGGTTCGCCAGCGCTTGGACAAGTCATTCTCTCAGTTGTTCAATGATCTAGATGGTGGCTTCACGCCACTGAACTTCTTCTTCCCCAATCTTCCTCTGGAAAGTTACAGGAAGCGTGACGAGGCCCACAAAAAAATGAGCGAGTTTTACGTTGATATCATCCGAAAACGTAGGGAATCTGGTATTGTGAGTCGAAACTTGCATGCTTGAGTTTGTCCTCACACTTGTGACAGGATGCTCAGGATATGATTTCTGCGCTCATCTCTCAAAAGTATCGGAGTGGTAAACCGCTCCCAGACCATGAGATTGCTCATATTTTGATTGCTCTTCTCATGGCGGGTCAACATACCAGTTCAGCGACTGGCTCTTGGGCTCTACTTCACCTTGCCGAGAATGTGGAAATACAGTAGGTACACACTCATCTTGTCTGATGCTGTTTGTTGATATCCTCGTTCAGGCAGGCATTTTACCAAGAACAAGTGAAAAACTTTGGCAATCCTGATGGTACATTTAGGAGTATGACTTACGAGGAACTTCGTGAACTGCCTGTCATGGATTCAGTTATCAGGGAGACGCTTCGCCTCCATCCTCCGATTCACAGCATCATGCGCTATGTCCGCTCTGATGTTCCCGTACCGGCCACTCTCGCTGCACCTTCCAAGGACGGCACCTACGTCATACCCCGTGGCCACTATGTTCTTGCTTCTCCAAGCGTCAGCCAAGTTGATCCCGAGATATGGCCCAACCCAGCTGTTTGGGACCCAATTCGGTGGAGTGATCCCAATGGTGTTGCCGCTCAGGCTTTCAAATCATATTCGAATGAAGGCGGCGAGAAGATTGACTATGGATTTGGCGCTGTAAGCAAGGGCACGGATAGCCCTTACCAACCGTTCGGTGCTGGCCGACACCGATGCATTGGGGAACAGGTAAGTCGCGGCCATCCCACTTTGCTGGACACTGGCTCAGCTACTTTTGTTCAAGTTCGCATACCTGCAACTGGGAACCGTTCTCGCAACAATCTTGCGTCAAGTAGAGATTAGACTGGATCAACGCTTCCCAGCGCACAACTATCATGTACGTGTGCCCCCTTTTCATCTTCGTTATAACGCCCACTCAACTTGTATTAGACCATGATCACGATGCCAAAGAGACCGCGTAATATCTGTTATAGACGTCGGGCTTTTGACTGATAAACATGTCCTACATTGTTGTTACTACTGTTACACGTTACACATAATCCGTAGAGTGATTGCTTCAAATTGTCACGTGACTTTCGAAATCGGCTGCGCTTGGATTGAAACAGACAAAGAACCTAAACTCGAACAACATGGCCTCTATATTTCCCGTCGTCTTCATGCTCGTCGTTGTCCTGGGTTTAATGACTTGTGGCTACTTGTTCGTCCCGAAAGGCCCACAGCAAACGTAAGTGGCAACCCGAACACAGACACGTTCAGAATTAAACGTACCGTCAAACGCAGAACTATTCAAACCGCCATCCTGCTGACGCTGTCGTGCTGCTATCTCATGTGGATGATAACCTACATGGCACAATTAAATCCACTTATTGGTTAGTACAATCATCTTTGTGCGCCGCCCCGACTCACGACGGAGTCGGTGCACAGTCCCTATCAGTTCGACGGTAGATATCTGACGAGCATCGGCCCTCCCTATAGTTGCAATACCAGTCTGTCTTACGCTTGTTCCCGCTGACACGTACTGACGAACTTTAGTTTTGTTAGATGTACATCGAATTAGATACTAATCTGGATCATCCGTCTGATGGCGTTCAAATAGTTCTGTTCCAGTCCGTGTGGCTCATGTCTGTCCCGCTTTCGCCCCAACCCGTGGCCCAACTATCTCCGTCGCTGACTTGAGTCCACCCACTCTCTTCACGACACCATGGAGCACCGTCATAGGTCATACCGATGTGTACGCCAGAGTCGAACGAAGTTTCTCCTACGTCATAGTCAGATTCATCAGCCTCACACATAACGTCTTCATCCTCCATTGAGGTGATTTCTTGAGGAACCTGCCCGGAAACCCCCCCAATCAGTTGGATCTTCCAGCTTCCGTATCGTTGGCCTGCAACTCTCTGCACATCTAGGCTCGTACTTTGTTCCGCAACGTCAAGCATCGCATCTATGGACCCACCACACAAGATGGGTAGGTTGTCTGCAAACCAGAGCTCGAGAACCCCAAGGGTCACTTCTCCCCACTGCAGAAATTTGGAAAGAATTGCTTCCTCGATTTCTCCAAAGGCCGAAGGAATTCCTGCGCGCGAGTGCGCTTCATGAAGGTGCCTCGTCATCAACATGTGGGCCGCGTTGTTCGCGCCGCGAATGGCCTGCGCTCCGCGTTCCCGGACTGCCTTGAAAAAACGGTCATCCAGCCGCCTAAAAGATGCGACCTGGGTAGCACCGCCCAAGATCTCGTCTCGTCCCCAAGGGTCTGGTTCCTTGGCTACCCCTATAGTCGTGGTCTCTACCGCGTATCCCCACTGAAGCGCGACGTTCTTGCACCAACGCACAAACTCGTCCACGGTCCATTCAAACTTGTGGTCGGGATGCCGGAATACCCTGTTGGTGCGTCGAGTCGGGTCGGGATACCCATTTGGATCTGGGATGTCTGGTGGTGACCATCGTCCATTGAACGTGTACGACGGAGTGGTGACGAGGAACAAGCGTGGTTGGTACGCGCCAAGAACAATGGGGGCGACTTGAACGAGGATGTCGTCCGTCAAATGCTCGATGCTGATTACCCTATCAGTGTGCGAGTCAAAATAAGGAAGCGATGAACCCTCACAGCTCGCTAGCGACGATGCACTGCACGCCGACAAACGCGGGGTTTATTACGTCGACACTGCCCCGCCATAGCTCGACGTCCAATGGGTCCCACCGCGTATAAAGCGGGTTCACAGACGCTGGAGACGTGATTTGAGCGGCGATCTCGAGTTGGGAGGACGAAATGTCGAGTCCGGCGATGTGTGTCGCATGCAAGTCGGGCGTGTCCTCGTCATTCAAGCCGACGTTATCAAACAGCGAGGAGAGTTCGTGGTCGTCATCTTGAAAACGGCCCGGTCTGAGCCAAGGAGCGGGCTGGCAGAGCGTTGCAAGGAGGGCACCTTCGCCACATCCAATATCTACGATCTGTGTGTTGGTATTAGAGATGTGCTGCCCGTGAACGCGATCGAAAGCATTGGTCCGAATAACACGAACCTCGGTGAGGCGCTCACGTCGCAGAATATCTAGTATCCATATCCTCCGCTGGTGATACAATGGAGGGAAGAATGTGACAGTAGGCGGTGTTTCGCATTGACTTGCCATGGCAATGACATTGATTGATCGGACTGATCAAGATGATGTTGAGGGATGGAGCAAGTCATACATGCCAGAGTCGGAGTAGACCCAATAAAGCCACAATATAATAAAGCCACAATATGAACAAGGCGATGTAACAAGCTTCCAATCGGCCAAACGGGCGAGACAGCGAACAGGACACTACGAATTACGGGGAAAAGCTACAGGAGAGCAAGGATGACTGGTACGGTGTACGAAAACTCGGCGTGCATGGAAAAGGTCTACTAGAAATGCCTCATGAACGTCTCTCTCTCTCTCTCAAGAATAAAGAATGGAGCAAAGGAGGAATCAGACCAAAGCAGCCGATTGCAAGTAACCCCGGAAGATGGAGTCCCGCACTGAATGGTTCATTGGTGAGAACGGAATAACGCCACTAAACTGAGCACATACCATTGCCGATAATGCTCTGTGTAGCTTTGGTATCCTGTGATAGTCAAGTAGGTAAAAGGGAGAATGTAAAGGATGCTGGAACAAGAACACCCACAGTAACGTTAGTCAGATGCGTGTATAAGACTCGTCGGTTCTCGTTATTCCTCCTATGAACTTGCAAAAAGTGTGCGCGGAAATATTGGACTATCGAATCGTACTCGTTGGGACGGTCTCCGTACGACAGGATGCTTGTCCGGTGTGAGTATAGAAATATTGGCTTGAACGGCACTTACTATTTGGAGACTGACAGTCCCCGCGCAAGCTTTCTCCTCAGAATGTCTGTCTTATCTGTCGAGAATGTTTACATCCTCATCCTTGGAAGCGTGCGAAAAAACATACTGAGGAACAAAACTAAGTGGACCTTTTTGAGGAGTTGATTCGAACAGATTTGGGTAAAGAGTTGGAGGGAATCATCAATACGGTTTGTGCGAGGATCCTCTTCGAGGTACTGTACCCAGGGTCTCGAAATTAGCCTGGAAAAGTGCACTCATTGGAAACGTACTTGGTCAAATGCGCTAATCGGGCAGACAAAAATGATGGCGTTCGCATCGTCAAAGTATGGCACCCAAGAATGACGCTGACCCCGAGCGCCTCCCACATCATAGAGATGCCACGATACACTCCTTCCATGGATATCCACATCGAATATGTGTTCGGCAACACCCATCGTCTGGATACGAGCGTGCAGTATGTCATCTAGAGGCGTTAACAAACTATGAAACGAAACCAATACTTTGGGAACCTACCCGTGGAAGGTATATAACCTCGAGCGGAGATGCGAGCAATACTATTTAAGAAGCTAAGGTGGACTATCAGCAAAATGCATGCATATATGCACCTAACTTACAATTCTGACCACTCGTCGAGCTTCAACTTTCTCTTCGAAATCAAAGCGCGAACAATTGGGTGTTCCCAAAGGGTTGTTATATCCTCGCACAATTGGTCCAACATCGCAGCGAGGTTCTCAGCCAGAGCGTCTGAATTGGCGTCGGTCGACATCTCTATACTAGGGCGCTCGACGGGCAGTTCCGCGCCTGCGGCCTCGGCCCGTTTCGATCGCCTCCCAATGAGCTTCTGGCTTGTATGAATGGTTCTCGCTTGCCAGCCGCTGCGAACATATACTTCCCCTTTGCCGGATCCTGAGACAGATATCCCACCGCTAAGGCAATTTGCCAGTTGGGACTCGGCGCTCATTAGGGGCAAGAGGCGGCGACGCAAATCCGAAATAGGTGATTTTGTAGGGCTTGTCGCGGCGGGGCTCGGAGGTTCCGCATCCGGGAGTGCATCGGTGTCCAGACCCATGAAACTGGCGCGAGATGTCCCGACTAGAAGGACATCATCCTGGCTAAGTTCTTGGCGTTCCAGCGTACTTTGGGAGTCGGAACCATCATCTATGTCGTCCCACGCATCCAAGGTGACCAAGATTTTCTTGAGAGAACGGACGACATTGAAATATACAACGGTTCTCCAGGACATGCGTTCACTCTCGAGCGATGCTGGGCTGTACATGAGCTGGAATTGCTTCTGCAATGTCGATTTGCCTGACTCGGCCTGGCCCAAGAGCAGCAGCTTGTGCACTATCAGTCATGATGAAGTGAATATATAAGCGATATATGTTACCTTGACGTCACCCTTGGATCTTTTCAACTTTTCACGTTCATTTCTGAGTTCTTCATCAATTTGCTCGGATATGCGACGAGCCTCTGCCTCCTGCTGCAAACGCAATTGGCGGTCAGTTTCTGTCTCTGATGGGGGAGGACGGATTGCGATGGAGAGGGGGTCGTCCTGGCTGCGGATGGAAGAAGTTCGAATCATGGTGGTGGTTCGGAATCAAGGAAAGATGCGCGCATACAACTCGGTGCTTTCGACCCGTATCAATATTCATCCGTGTTGTTACTATGGGGTCACGCGTGACACGAGCCACATCATGGTCAGTTCTCCGCTACCACACTGTGCGCATACTGACCGTTCCCGCTAGTCTGTTACGCTCCACACTACCCATGGCGAGCTCAAGGTATGCTGCATTACACTGCTTTAAAATCTACTACCATTTATTCAAGGTCGAAATATTCTGCGAAGCAGCGCCGAAAACCGCAGAGGTGCGTACTTGGTTCCACTTTGGAATCAAGATTTGCATTTCTCATCTCCACGCAGAACTTCATGGCCCTTTGCGCATCTGGTTATTATGACGATTGTGTCTTTCACCGAAGCATCAAAGGTTTCATGATCCAAACTGGCGATCCCTCAGGTTCAGGCAAAGGTGGCCAGAGCATATGGGGCAAACCATTTGCGGACGAGATCCGATCCACGCTCAAGGTACGCAATCTGTCATATATACACATCGTTCGTAAAATCTTCTCTGCATTGTCAGTTCAACCATCGTGGTATGGCCGCTATGGCGAACTCCGGGCCCGACACCAATAAATCCCAATTTTTCGTTACATACGCGAAACAGCCGCACCTTGACGGAAAATACACGATTTTTGGCAAGGTGATTGATGGCGCTGACTCCACCCTGGACCTGTTGGAGCGTGTTCCAGTCAACAATAAAAACAGGCCCCTGGCCGAAATCAAACTCACCCATGTACGTGTATGAGCTCTGGCTATGAACTGATACCTGAACTAGATTAGGTAACAATTCATGCCAATCCTATCGCTGATGCTCAACTGGCGGGTCGTTGACGTAGCAATTACATGTCATTGTAAAGTATCAGATTCACCGCTTGATAAACCCGACAAGCTCTTTTTGCAATTCTCTCTGTTTCCTTGCCTTGTCTAGATCGTCCACACTGCGGAGATCATACACGACATCACGTGTCTTTCCAAAGTACACCTACAGTGCCGGGATGGCCCCATTGCTCCATTAGTTGGCGGTTTATCAATGAAGAGGATCACACCTCTTGAAGAAGGTTGCGCATTTTGATCTCCATCTCCTCAATCATCCTTCCTGTATTGGTGATATGCGACGAAGAATCTTGCAAGGGCCAGTCTTGCTCCGTCTAGATCATGAAAAGACGCGCGAAGCATCAGAAAAGCTTGGATTAAAGAAGCTTGAGTTTTCGATCACCTGTCGAGTCATGCTTCCACTCAAGGTGACTTCTCCCGACGACTTCGAGCCGTGATCAAGTGCTTTCTTATCTTGGATACCAGTGGTATTAGTTTGAGCATCTTCGACGCGCCGCGTGACAAGCTGCAGCATAACAGTAGACGTCAGCTTGTAGTGAGCTTGCCTTCCGCGTTCTACCGTCTCAAAGACGTGTACAGAGTCCCACGAGCCGGATGGTTCATCCAAGCTTGAAGGGTCCATTACTAGTGGAGAAGATGCGTAGTCAGTGTCACCGTTCCGTGATCCCTGGAATGAAGCGTGCGTAAGCGCAGCAACGAACTGTTGTACCCACCCTTTTTGAGCAGTACTACACCAGCGAATCCACCATCCTCGAGTTCCCAGAGGTAAACAGAAGAGACTCCCCCTTCGTAATATCTGTCGCATCACGGCGTGGCGTGGCGTAGTAGATCTATATGAGAAATATGAATGGAGGCGTGGTAGCTGACGACGCATACAATTCTCTATAGGTATCGAAAGCCTCGTTCGCCGCGATTTCGAGCTTGCGTAGTTTCGGACTCGGTGTGGTTCCGTCTTCCAGTGGGGGGTCATACTCGTTAGACCATGGAGATCTGCAGACATGTATCAATCATGCTGCACAATACAATATGCGTTTTCGAAAGCATGAAGGGCACTCACCGATAGCTATCACCATCTCTGTTGTAATCGCAGGCGAGGTATTCCCTGCCAGTTGCGCGATCCGTCAAGACCTTGAGTGGCTGGTCGACACTGCCGAGGAGATCGTCCGCGTAGTCAGGGCAGATCTGGATAAGAGCATTGACGTTCTCTTCTACACGGGTTGGCGGAAGGCGCCGCATGAGATCGAGCATCGAATCCACTGGATCACCCATGCTGAGGAAAGGTACGCGTTTGTGGGTAATATGTTGTACACGGTGACGGTGGCTCTACTACAAAGTGTATCGGTACAAGTTGGGTAGTACAAGCACGCCAACCAAATCAGGCAAGACGGCCTAGATGCAAACCAAATTTAACTACATACCATTAGGGCTTCTGTGATAAGATGAACCTCTTCTGCTGAGCCTTACTGCGTGGGAGGGCAAACCTCAACAATATCCGAGTCTTTGCCCTGCACACGTCTCGCTTCAGGCTTGAAGTCTGCATTCTTCTCATTGGCTAGCGCCATCACGTTGAATTTGTGGTGTTTGTAATAGTCCCTCAGGATGCTCACACCACACACGCTCTGAAGTCGAAGCCTGAGTCATATGCGATGGAATGACTGCACGACACACCTTGAAAACCTCTACGAGGACAAACACGTCCGGGTTGTCAAGGTCGACGACGTAGTTTGGAGGCATGCATTTCGCTATTTCTTCGATGATACTCATGCGAGCCAATGTGTTATGATTCCGCACTCGCAGTTCAATTTTGTACTGGATAGCGTATCCTTCATGAATGAAGAAGCACGGCATGACTATTGCGAACTCACCTTGTGTACTTGAGGCGTGTTGGTGCTGGCATCTGCTTCTGCGAAAAACGGTGCAAACGCACGTTGGCACAGGGAGCGTATCTCTGGGAGATTTGCGACGCAAGATCCGGAGACTGGGATAAGCCTATGCGTATACCTTGAACATGTTAATCGAGATGCGCTCAGACGATCCCTGAACAGTTCCTTGCCTTGTTCTCGGTACACCCGTCTTGCGGACACTCTCGGCATGTGTGACAATTAACCTGACTGGATCTATCGGGGGCCTGCAGGAAATAAAGACAACTGGATAGAAATTTAGCTCTGTTTTGGCGTCGACGCTATCGATCTCACCACAAGGGGTATTTGTCTCGCGGTTCACTAGAAGAGGAGATCAAGATACAAGCATGGGAATGGGTCTGCCTACCACCCACCAAATCGCTTTTCTGTCCGTGGTCGCTTGATGGCAGCAAGTTCTCGTGCAACCAGTGTTTCAAGGTCCACGTCGTCGTCGTCCGAAGCATGATGTCCCTGAGCCTCATCATTTCCTTCCGCCGGCCACAGCTCAGTGGCTAGCTGATCATGATCAGACCGATATATCAAAAAGCTTGTGACGATTCTCACCGACTCAAACAAGTCATATAATTCACCGACAGTTTGCTTCTCCTTTCCCTTGATACAACTCGCCCAGACACCTGGACCATCGACGGACCTTTTCACCCGAGTACGAGTTGGGCCATCCTGCGCGAGGAGACATCAATGTAGCTATGTAAAAACGCACGCGTTATGAACGCATACTGAGTGATACTTGCGTTTCCGGGATTGTCGAGGGTTCTCTGACATTTTGTTTTGATAGTCAGAGAGAGGGTAGTAACCTCCAAAGTTATGTGTACAGTTGATATGCTCATAATGCATAGCCTCATAATGCATAAAGCCTACACTCAGGGTGATCAAAACCTAGGAAAACACTAGCCTCACTTAACGGCCATTAGGAACCAACTTTATACATTATGAGCATATCAACTGTAGTCACATTACAATCTAAGCCAGGTATCTACATAAGCAAATAAGTAGACCAGCCTACGATCAAACGTCTATCTAGAGCCTGATACAGTACGTAGTAGACCCCAATTAACTGAAATATAATGACATCTCCATGACCCAATTTACTGTGTGTGCTCCCTTATGGAAAAATAAAACTTACACGCTACTCTTCGTCGTCCTCTTCGTCATCATAGTTTCCTTTCTCCTCCCCGCCAGTCCATTTTCGTTCCCACAGTGGAAGGGGTGCATCTGGTAGGTGGTGAAGCAATGGATGATCGGCCGGCAAGGCTCTGCGAGCTGCGTGCAATCGCAGCATCAGCGCTTCTCGCTCTGAAAGCAGTTCCTGCAAGTAATCGATAGCTAAAATAGATATGAGGCTACGTCAGACTCTCCATGGTATCACTCACTTTTCGCCAGCACGACGTTCTCGCTTCTGGGACCTGCCCTGCCATCAACTTTTTCACCATCATCACTTTTGGCCTTCCCCTTTCCTCTTCGCCGACCCTTAGACTTTCCATCTACAAGCTGTTGTTCCTCCTCCGCTTGACATGCCTCTCTAAGTGCTGGTACGGTTTCGCAAAGAGCATCATATCCCCTGCGAATGTTTGCTCGCCGTTTTTGTTCAGATTGGATGTGGTTTGCCTTTTTCTGTGACGGGGACAGTAACGCCGCCCTACTTTGAGGCGCTGACTGCGACTCGTCTGGGTGGTTCAAAGAAGCAGAAGGCCGATGTCGCTTATTTGACAGCTTTGCGTCAGGCAGCGGCGGGGATCGCTTCGAAGACGGCGGGAGTCTCGCGGTCGACGATGAGGTCAGGGGATCCACAGGAGATTGTCTAGAAGACGATGACGAGCTTCGATCGTTTGGATGTGAATCCCAACCTCTTTTTGGATCCGAAATGACGTGGTAATAGGGAAGATGCGCGAGAGGTTGTGTGCCGAATGGCGAAGACAGTAGCTCGGCCTCTCCGGCATTGGTAGACAAGGATCGCTGCTGCCTTGCGGAGTACAACAGTGGGAGTGGATTGGTTTGCATCTGCTGCTGCCTGGCTGCCGATGTAACCGAGCCCTCGTATGGACCAAGTGGATACCGCCATCTCTCCGCGTCGAGCGACATGAGATCTTTCGTCGCCTTTGTGAGCTCCTCTCTTCCACGAGCTGGCGGCATGTGTTCATGAGAGATCTCAAACTGCATGTTCCAGTCTACAGGAAAGGCAGCGGCGTCAAGGAACGACTGGAACGCACGGGACTCCGAGGGGGTCAGTAACGACATGGTGTAAGGAAAGATACTGAGGGAGGTATAGTTGATACGTGTCCCGCTTGAAAGAGACGATGGTTCAGTATGTTGATGGCGGATGTACTGAACTGGGTTTCCTAAGACCTGTGGCTGGGCTTCCCCACATGTACATTTCCGCTTTAGGGTAACACCCATGTGGTTCTAGTACTCGTAGTAACCCGTTTACAATTAACATCTACGTTCTGCATCTTTGGCTTTGCGAGAGCCTTCTCTGAGCCTTCTCTATCTACAATTTTGGCCGGAGTTGTAGAAACCCCTAAACACAAGTGGCCAGATGGGTCCAGATTGCACATCTGCAATTTTTTCCTCCTAGCACGGTTGAGACTTTGCACCCCAGAACTGTACTTGGATAAGCCAAGTTGAGTAACGTACCAAGTTGGCATGTCACACGTGAACTCGACACATTGGAAATGACCTATTCTTGGGAAGATCTGCTGCTATGGGCGCGAACTGTCATTCCAGTGCGGGGTGCAGTTTCGAGAGGTGTCAAAAATCCCCACGGCCTGCTTGATGCGGCAGCTTGAATTTGAAAAGAGAGCAAAGGCGGGCAACGGGAACGGGAAGAATGGCTTTTGTGGCCTCTTCCGCGGATTATATTAGACCAGAGTCCCATTGCGGGGGAGAGATAGTATCCTATCTTTCATCCACTACGATCATAATGTGACATTCGATTGCCGAGCCAATTCCTACATGTAGGGATCTTGTTTATCTTTTTGTGAACCGGCTCTTGAAGCAGCTTATATCATATTCACGGACCTCCGTACACGTTAGAAACGACCCACATAGATTTTCCGGAAGCACAAACTAGGTTCGAGGTAAATATGCGGTACCAATCGACCGCTGTGTGTGGGTCTATCTCATACATGGAAGCCGTTGAGCTAGCTCACTTGCATCCAAGAGTCAGGCACCGGAAGTCAGGTTGTGGCTTGCCCCACAATGTCTCAGTTGATCATGCGAGGTTGTCGGACGTTGCAGGAAGCAAATTCGTGAACAGGTGGCAGGCTGCCCGCGAGATCAGGAAGCACAACCCCGATCGAAGCGTAGTCAAATGGACCGAGTGCATCGAGATTTTCGCGTCGAGGACTTGGTTAATGGCTTGCCCTTGAAAATATATTGACCAAGTGGACATGCGAAATGGGTGCTTGTATAGTGACCAAGTAATTGCTAGATCGGTATTCGATAATTCCGGGTAGATCGAATGGAGACCAAATTAGAGTCGAAGAAGATAAGTGATCCGAGGAGGAGAGGAGAGACAGGGTCACCAGTAATTGGCTCTCCCATAGACAAACGAATGGTTAGGAAAAGCTGTAGCCAATCATCGGCGTCGGCGCTGTCAAAAAAAAAAAAAAAGGAAGTCAGTAAAAGCAGTAACCAACGCTACAAAATAAAATATTTTCGCTTACTGAAGGGAACCATTCCATAAGCCATTGAGACCCATAAGCAATTCAGAATGCACAGCAAACTATCTAGATTATTAGATATGATGTTAGGACGAGGACCACAAATCTATGTTGAAAAAAGTGTGTAGTATAAGCGATACAATCAGACTATGCAGAAATAGAGGTTGTGGTGAAGGAAAAGTGGTATAGTTAAAAAAGCAGAGTGAGGATCAGGTCCATGAACGTCTAAGGAAATGCAAAGCTGGCCGTGACATGTTCGGCAGTGATTCGAAGTGCGACAATCCATGGAAAGCGAGAAAATCGCACAGCGACACCCAAAGCACAAAGAAAAAGAAAAACTGCAGTTATGCGAAATTCTATCGCTGGGGTGCCAACGAGGATAGGGACAACCCTTGCGCAAGTTCGGGCTTCCATGCGACTCTTCGAGATGCTTCGGCGTAGTCGACCCATTCTCTTCTTCGTTCTTTGCTCTCGAGCCAATCTTTGTCCAGAGAGGACACTTCAAGTTCGTAGAAGTGATATGTTGTCGAGGGTGACTTGACGGTGGTTACGTATCGTGTAATGTTGCCACGAACGCCCGCTGAAATTAAAAAGCGAGGCAGAGAATGGGATAGGACATTCATCAGGAGATGAGATGACGGATAGAGGGACAAAGGGTGAGACCTTCTTCTAAGGCTTCCCGTGAGGCTGCTGCCTCCAATATTACGTCTGTGGGCTCCCAACCCCCTTTTGGTACTAAAAAAAAACGAGTCAGGTCACGAGGCAACAGGAAAAGCCGATCCAACTCTGGTTGGAAATCAACCTCCGGGCAGAATGACGGAAAGAAGATAAGAATGGAGAAATACGCACAGACCCATAAATCTTGACGTTTACGACTCGTGATGACAAGCACCTTGCCCGCGGGACTAGTGATCGGAATGGCGCAACAAACCACGCGAGGAACTTCACGTCCTTTTGTGCCCATTATTGAGGTAGAAGTGAGATGGCTTTATGAGGCGGGATGAGTGTTGAAGGATGTTCCGAGGCCTTGCCCGTCTTAAAATTAAGTGATGAGTTACAGGCTGATGACGGTGTGGAAACGAGTGCATTCTGACCGGAGTCAGTGACTATTCCCTCCGACTTCGAATATGACAAGTTGTTGTGGAGGACTAAGGGGCACTTTAGGGTGGTAATGTAAATTCAGGCGAGGAGATAAATTTTCTGGGAAGGAAAGAGGGGACAACGCGTCGAGGCGAGGGCGCCGGTGGGCGATGGAGAGGACGGAAGTTTCTGCAAGTTTTTGAATGCAAGTGGTCGTGTGTCTGGAATTAAGCTGTGGTTCGCATTAGGAAATGTACGAAAGCGGGCTAAGAGGGTTGCCACAAATGCACGCACGTTCGCCGGCATTGCCGGCATTAGCCACCGCATCTGCCATCTGGTCCCGCTGCACCCCCAAGACGCCATAGCATCACCCAAATAACTGAATGCATCCCGATCGATCAAGTATGTATTGAAAGAACATCTTCTCAAAACAAGCATGGCAGGCACACGCTCACTCTCAATTTTAAACGGTTCACGGCATTGCCCCCCCCGCTCCGGCCCTCGATCATTCCAACACGCACCGGGTGCGTCTCTGATTCTGAATTCTACCACTGAGGTACCCTCTATAATATCCAGGATGACGCTGTGAACTGGTACCGAGCAGATGCGATCGTCGCATTTATTCGTTCCACCTGAAAATAGTTCACACACGTGAGAGCAGCACGACGGAGCAGGTCTGATGGCTTACGCCACTAAGAACATGCATACGACACCAAAAGCCATCGCACCAAACTTGACAAGTTTCATCAGCCACCTAAATAATATCAGAGCAAGAAAACTGTCATACCTCTCGCAACGCCTGCGCACCACTTTTACTCTCTGCTAGCAGACTGACCGTGACCAATCATCAGCATGAACATGACTATTAAATCACTTGCGCCACTCACGTGGGCAGCACAGCAACAGCGCCGATGTACAGAAATCCTCCGGCAACAAATGGAATCACCTTTACTCCATTAGATGACTTGGGCAAATCAGCTTATGCAGCCACATACCAGGTCTGGGGGCTGCACCGTGGTACCAAGGATCCCGGAAGCGTCCTGCCTCACGCCTGCTGCTAAATCGACTGACACTCGCTCCGTGCCGGTGGCCGACAGATTATGAATTGCTATCCCCATAAACGTACTGATGCTGATGAACATTTGACTGATCGGTTCCATTGAGTGGAGCTCACCCAACCTGAGAGAAAAATCGAAGTCAAATTCTGGATCCAAAGTCATCGAATATTTGTGAAAACGTACGAATGCACCAATAGCAGTTAAAAATTGTGACTGCATAGCTTGTCGTTTGCTAAATCCACTGCGAACCAGAATGGAGTAATCGGCTATTTCGTGGGGTATTTCATGGGCAAAACAAGCCAAAGTAGTGGTTGCACCAATCAGTGGGGAAGAGTAAAAGGATGCAGCCATGCTAAAGGTAAACTTAGTCACAAGAAGCCTGCATGCGTTTACTAACTCACGCAAGGCCATCCGTGCTATTCGAGGGAATTAGTATGAACTATGGAGAGAAAATGCATCGTACATGTTATGGACAAAGTCGCCAAAAAGGTTCAGATACGCCGAGAGTTTCGAAGGACCAGTACCTTGTTGTACCGAATCGATTTCTTCTAATTGGTCATTTCCACGCCTCTTCTCCTCACCCCTAGAGCGCAGACCATCAGCTGATGGTGCCATCGACACGCCGGAAGCAACGGCGGTGGCTGATGTGTTTGCATGCGAGTGGGAGTGGCCGTGCAATTGACCCTCACTTCCTTCACCACCACTGAGAACACGGAGTGACTTCTCCATGATAAAGAATACAGAAAAGCCAACAAATATCCCCAACCTACAAACAGGTACTGAGTTGTTGGGAAATGCCATTTGGAATTGACGGACCCGATCAAAATATTTCGTTTGTCTTCCACCATAACAAAATGAGCATCCGAATCTTGATGCTCACCGAGGAACGCGTGAGGAACCAGGTGCAGGAAGACATCAGACAGGAGGCCGCCTGTCTGCAAAATCCACGAGATCAGATAATTCGGAATGTCTGTGGAAGCGGGAGACGAACCGCAAACGCGGTCATGGTGTTGAGGGTATTCGCGTCGATTTCCGCGGGAATAAAGGCGAGGATTAAGTTAGGCACCCTGAAACGTTGGTAAACTGTCCAGTAAAGAATCATCTTAGGATTAATAGACGCACGAGCTGATGTAAAAAGTTCCCAGAACTACGACAAATGTTGACGAACGTGCAAGGACGATTATACAACGGGGACAACAAACCTGCGTTCCACCCGGGACCAAAGGGGAATAGCCAGCCGAACACCTGTCGCATAATTGGAGATTGATTATCTTCCACAGCGTGTTTGAGGTCGTTCAGCTTCTGGACAGCGGTACAGTCATGAATGTCGGATTCCTGATCGTCAGTAACATGTTGTGCGGTCAGAATTGTACAGTGGCCTGATTCATTGAAACAATCACCCGTACAACTAACTCCGACTGTTCAAAACAGAGTACGGTGGGTGTCGTCAGAGCAAAACACAGGACAAGGGTAACAAATAGTATGATATGTCCCTTTGGCGCTCTCATGACTCGAGTTTTGGGGACGGGTGTTGATGCAATGCCGCCTTCGGCAGGTGTAATTTGGTGGAGAAGTCCGAAGCCCGAACGGAAATGACGGTACCTCCAAGGTAGCTAGTGAGCGATGAGGTTAAGACGAGTGATATCCAACGATGCCGTGATGATAAATGAGAGGCTCAGAGCGAATGTCCCGGCGACCAGTAAAGTCGACAATTCTACAGTCGGTGGGAAATGATTTGGGTGAGAAATACCTGTACAAAATCCTAAAGCGGCAAGCATTGACCACAACTAAGGTACCTTACTACAACAGCTTGACAACAGTTACATGCCAAGTCCTTGTAGTGAAATAGTTGTATTGAGCTCTCCAACACTGGGGCACGTAGGATGTTGCGCAGACACTTGTCTTACAAGCCTTTCCCACCGACTGCGGAATTGTCGACTTCGCTGGTCGCCGAGACATTCGCTCTGACCTTCTAAGTTCTCACCGCCGCTTACGACACCTCTAAGGAAGATTCTACTTCATCGACCGACCTTAGATATGTATCCTTCTGAAACAGAGCAGCTTGCCCTCGTAGCAGCGGAGAAGCTCATGATCTCCAGAATGGCACACTATGATCCCTCTCACGACGTATTTCATGGTACCCATGTCATCCTTTTGTCCTTTCTATTTGACATTTTATTCATTAGTCCAACGCGTAAGGAAGACAGCCTTGTCTCTTGCACGCTCACTCCCACATAAAAAACCTGATCTGCTAGTTGTGGATCTTGCCGCACTCTTGCATGATATATTGGACAAGAAATACGTCTCGTCCGCTGAAGCTGCCGATCCCTCTGCACACTTCAGGCCGTTCTTCGAGTCACTGGCGAACGAATATGCGCTGGACCTGATATCTGATGGTCGGGCGGCTCTGATTATAAAAATCGTGGAAAATGTATCTTGGACAACGGAAAGCAAACTACGCGAGAGTGGTCAACTTGGAGAGTGGCACGCCACATGCACAGAACTTCATTGCGTCCAGGACGCCGACCGTTTGGATGCAATTGGGGCATTCGGTGGGTCATGGTTAGTTCGAACCTCTGGAAGGGTCTGACTAGATGACATACAACAGGGATCATGCGTTGCGCAGCGTACGGCGCAGCAGTCAACAAGTGAGTGTGAGCTGCGCACCAACTTGAAGTCACACGTCTTATGGGTTTACAGACCTTTGCATGCCCCACCGGGTCGCACTGATACCTCCATTCAGCACTTTTACGATAAGCTTCTCCACATACAGGATAGACTCAAGACGGAGCCCGGAAAAATGATGGGTGTTCGGCGCCACCGGTTTGTAGGTCGTGGTACCGAATATTTGTCCAAGCTCAAATGTTCGTATGCTTTCCACAGATGCTGTCGTTTTTGCAAGAAGTCCAAGATGAGTACGATGCTGAGCCTATTGGGTCATCGGAGAATCGCGACGACAAGAACCCAATGGTCAATTAGGTACCCGACACTCATATACAAAGCCAGATCGGAGACTAATCCCGCTGAAGTCCGTGACGAGCATTTACTGGGAGTCGGATGTTCTTAGCTCTTTGGGGAATTCCACATGGAAGCAATTTAACGTTTCTCACCCGGATAGCGAGTAAGCTCAAGGTTCAAAAGTACGAAAGCAGTGTGCATTTACATAAACGTTGAAACTTTACTCGCACTTTAGTTGTTTGTACCTTGGCGCAACAGAATACCTTCACCTGAGGCCTGAGGATAGCTGTTTAATCCGCAGTGGATCCGTATTTCGTGCTGGCAAATGCTAAGTGGGACATGTGTCCAGCGCTTGACTATGTTATCGCTCTATTAATTTATCCGAGGCACGGTGGGTATATTCTCTGTACTTCTTTCGTGGTGACTATGTCAACCTAATCGAATAACATCAAACAAATACATCAGGTAATACCGATCAGCATATGTTTTCGCGGAACGGCGCACAGAAGTACTCAAGAACAGGTCTCTTTTTCGCTTGTAACTGCTAGATCGCACCCAGCTACATCATCTGTGTTGCCTAAATTCGGAGAAGGAAGAGCAGTAGCTTTCCATCCGCTCCGGAAGGCAGCTACCGCGTTTACGAATCCAAAGACAGTTAGCCATATCTAATGAAGTTGAAACGTCAGCTCAGGGCTGCCTCTCCTTCCAGGGGTAAACACATACATCATTGGAGAAGATGCCTTGTTCGAATGACCTTGGGAAATTTTAGAATTGAAACGTTGGCGCGTCTTAGGGAGAACAACGGACCAATGAAGGGCTAATGGCAAATTGGCAGAGTTGGCTACAACTTCGTTCCAGAAAGAGTCCCACTTGTTCCGTAGATCCACTTTGTCATCTGTTACGACACCCTTGCCTTTCCTCAAGTTTTTCTCTTTCATAAGCAGCAACTTCCTGTCTTCCATCAAGTGCGCGAACTGGAGGATGACGTAGATTGTCCATGCACGGCATGACCACATAGCAAGAGATTTAGTGTTCAGACGAATTCGCTCTGAGGTGCGTCCCAGCAGCGATGCGATAGATGGGATTGTTGCCGGGATGAGGCTGTGGGTGCGCAAGTAGTAAAGATGCTCCAATGGATAATACGCCAGCATGGACCATCCCTGTAAACGCTCAATCGTGAGGAGAGCACGAGTCGGGGGAGGGTTCCTTTCCAAGGATACCATCCATTGCAGAATGGGGAATAAACCTATGGATCGAAAGGCTGATTTGGCCAACCTGCACCGAAACAGGGAGATCACTTACCCCAGAATCTGCCCAACATTTTGAAATCGCCAATTATACCGGAAAAGCTCCTGAGCGATGTCGCAACGTCACTTGTTGGTACGTTGCGCAGACCTGCTCGATGCTGAAGCCGCGCCCGGGCGAGTAAAATGGGAGCAATGAGCTTCATGGTGTATTCAGTGAGCTGGGATTGACTATGAGCGCCATGGTGTTGTTCCAAGTCCTAACTCCTCACCGCGAATAGCTTGCTGAGTGGTTACGTGCACTTATGAGCGGGAATCACGAAAAGAGAAGGCGCAACGCAACTCGGTGCCGCTCCATGTGGACAAGAATCGAATTAAGTGGTTGAGAACTTCCGAGGGCGGTACGATTGCGAAAACCCCCAGTGTAGCATCGCTGAAGTGTGCAAGAGTACCACTGCTCTTGGCTAAACGGGACATGTCAAGGTGAAGGGGTTGAAACACGGGCCGGGAATCCAGCCGATTCAAACTCAGCCAGGCTCAATCATAGTAACAACCGGCGAGGTCATAAACTGATAATTGCAGTGGTGCAGTCAGCTGCCACTATCCCAATTATTTATCTCTAGGGTCTCGTCTTAACTACGAGTTTGGCACTTGAGATCGCACCTCGAGTCTGGTAAGGTCTGGTGCGTGTTCACGAGTCTAACTCTCGCGTGGGGATTGGCGAGAGTTCGTCTCGTTACGACCACATATAACCCTGAAGCCATGAGGATACGAGCACCATTTTTGTAGTCCCTCTCAAAGATCATCCTTGGTCAATATCATGTTGTCCCCGCCTTTCTTGTTGCTCCTTGCCTTGGTGCAAACATTCATCCTGCAGACGGGTATAACTGTCGCATCGACAACGAGTTCCATCACCCCATTCAACTCGGCCGCCAAGGCAGCTGGAAAACTCTACTTTGGAACTGCTACTGACAACCCAGAGTTGAGCGACAGTGCATACATCACGATCTTGGAGAACACTGCAATGTTTGGTCAGCTCACTTCTGCGAACAGCATGAAGTGGGTGTGGTGCCTTTCTAGGGTTCGGTACCCATGGTTTGAATAGTACTCTTAGGATGCGATCGAGCCTGAGCAGAACATCTTCAACTTCACAGGCGGTGATCAGATCGTTGCGCTTGCGGAGGCGACAGGGAAAATCATGAGAGGTGAATACTCTTGCATACTGTTGATTCTCAAATTCATTCAGGCCCTCCAGGTCACAACCTCGTCTGGCATAGTCAGCTTCCAGACTGGGTTATGTATGGAAGCTGGACGCTGGAGACCTTGACTTCGATCGTCGAGACCCACGTGCGGACAGAGGTCTTACATTATGCAGGGAGAATGTAAGTCATGGAAGTATCCATAGTCTCGTACTAAACAGCTTCCTTCGTAGCTGTAAGTTATCTCCTTAAATGAGTTGCAAGTCTTTGTGATGGTTGTTCAATGATGCATGGGATGTCATCAATGGTGAGTCTGGTAAAATGTTGATGCTTGACATAGTCTGTACGATTACAGAACCTCTTAACGACAACGGAACGATGGGCGCTGATGTGTTTCACGACACTTTAAACACATCCTACATCGAAATTGCACTACGAACTGCTCACGCGGCCGACCCGGAAGCCAAACTTTATATCAACGAATACAACCTCGGGTACACAGGTAAATGATATCCGTTTCATGGTTCTTGGCGGCAACGGAAACTTTCTCCTCAGGGCCCAAGATCGATGCCATGGTTCAGCTTGTTGAGGACGTCTTGGCAGCTGGCGTGCCAATCCATGGTATCGGTTTCGAATGCCACTTCATCCTCGGTGAAGTTTCTCCAAGCGAGCTCAAGATCAACATGGAACGAATCACTGCGCTTGGTCTCGAGGTCGCCGTGACGGAACTTGATGACAGAATTGAACTCCCTGCCACGGATGCAACAGGCAGACTACATGTCTGTCGTCCAAACATGCATGGCTGTTCCCGGATGCGTCGGTGTCACTGTTTGGGACTACACCGACAAGGTATGTTCTGTGTCACCCAGTTGTTTTACCGACTAATCATATTTGTATCACAGTACTCTTGGGTTCCGTCTACCTTCACGGGGTACGGCGCAGCTTGTCCATGGGATGCGGTATGTTACGCTATTCGAATATTTCTGCACAAATTTCGAGCGCAACATCTATAGAACCTGGTCCGCAAACCAGCCTATGATGGCATTGCCATGGGTTTCTTAGACACGACTACGTGATGGGCTAGTCAAAGTCTCCCCTACAACGTAACATATTCTATGCCATACTGCGATGATATGATGTTCCGCATTTCTTGATGGCCATTCTCTGACGTGTAACCAGAGGGACAAGATCAAACCGATGTTGGATTCAAATCCGTGGTATTGTGCTGCCCCCCCTGGGGTATCACAAACCGAACAAGGGTAGTTATCAAAAGGATATGGCCCCAGTATAATTGAGTCGTCATACAGATCTCAACTTACATATTCTGCATGTCATTGGGTTCATAGAATTGAATAAACTCTCAAAGAATTGGTCAAGCTCTACTTCGAAAGTACTACTGTCAACCCGGAATCGAGACCGACTTGAAGGCTTATCTATGTCCAGCATTTCAATATGACCGCCCGAGCCCCGGGGATGGAACGTCGCAGCGCTCGGCCAGGATCAGTGGATACTTTCATAATCTGCATCGCCTATCGATCTGATGTACGCTGACAGCCAAACAACGTATCGTAGACAGCAACAAGATACTCATTCGCTTCATTCCTGCTTCACGCCATCGACCCAAACAGTCACCTTCTCATCATAAAAGGCTAACAAACCCTCAATCTTGATGGATTCGGCAGTTGGGGTGCGGTAGTACCACACGATATCTTTGTGGACCTCACCACTGGGCAACTGAACGTCAAAGTAGTTTGCCCACCCCTGATGCGGTATGAGTCTCTATCGTGCTCAATCGGGGATTGAGATTATGCGGACCTTGTAGGGGCAAACCGTCACCGTGTCCGAGGGTGCCATGAGTTCAATGTGCGTATCCATGATCGGGATGTAAGTCCTCCTACGGAGACTAGTTTCATGCAAAAAATATGGCCTGTGTGTATTCGCCAACTCGACGCCGTTCACCTCGATACGCACATGCCTCGAACTTTGAAGCACGTCGATGCGCTTCGTTGGGATCATACTTAGTAGTGTCCGGATTCAGCAGCAGACGACGACGGCACACCTTGTAAGGGTCTTTCGGGTGCACGTAGATTCGTTCGTCCTCTTCGAACCATGCATCCGCAGATGCAAAGTGGATTTTGAAGAGGCCTGCAAGTTCCTTGTATTTTCCTTCGCCGGTGAACGTTGTCACGGCATCTTTCGCAACCCTGTCGCGGACTACTAGATCATAGACTGTAGTGCCTTCTTCGGGCTTGGCTTGGTCAGATTTTCGCAACTCCACGGACTTGGATTTAGAACCTGGCAAATCTGGTGCAGAGGAGAAGAAATAGGTGGGATAGAAAGGCTTCTCCCAGCTAATGAATGAGGGAGTTGAGCTGCTATGCTCGATTCTCAGGGGCTAGTGGCATACACTAGTTTGGGCTTGTATGTGTCGACGACGATCTCGCCACCAAACAAAACCCTCACCCTCTTGTTCGAGTCTTCAATATGGGGTGCTTTAAAGGGTGGTTTGTCGTAGCTTGAAGCCATGGTGGTTAGAAGCCAAGTTCATTAGGGACGGCTATGCGGGAAAAGGAGCATAGGAATTAGATAAGCGATGGGGACGGCGGGCGAGCGTGTGTGCACAAGGGAAAAATCATACTGATTGAGCATACGTATAATACCAACATTAATCATCCTCTTCCTCTGAATCATCATCGTCTGCCTCTTCAAGCCATTTCAAGAATGGTTCGCTGGCTTTCCTGACCTTCTTGCTCGTTTCCTTGTCCACGTATTTCTTGCTGACGTGGGTACCCCATTGCGTGACAACTTCCTCCTCCAGGATATCGTTCTGGTAGAGCGCCATGAGGATATTTGGCACAGCAGGGATCAATTCGGGATAAGTTAATCCGACCAATCGTTCGATGCCTCCCAGCAGTGATTTCTGGTGTTTTTCTGAAGTAACCATCTGAAAAGGCTGAGTCAGTCTAAGTCGAGGATTGAAACATGCTGCATACCTTTGCCAGTAGAGCTTTGTATGTCGTGATCTCTTTCACCACATCCTTGGTGAACAGCGTCTGCACGAGAACGAGCAGGGTTTTGTGCTTTTTTTCCACACCCAGCTCCTCAGCCTTCTTGTAGATCTGCACCGAGCCAACGTCGTCCTCTTCTCTGTTTTCTTCGATCCAGTGGCCAAATTGAGCATATGGACTATCGACATCTTCTTCACTTCCGTCATCGTCCCCACCGCCACCACCAAGAGACAAAGCGCCTATCTGGCCACCCAACATTTTCGCACGAGATTGAACTGCTTCAGGGGAGGTGTCCGCGGACCAGTCGTCCGCACGGAGAGCAGTTTCTGTAGTCAAGTCGGCAGCCTCGGCCTTGATCTTCCTGGTCAGCTCGTCGTCGCTGTCTGCGTCTGGAGCGGCATTGTCCTGAGCTTCACCAGCGACGCCAGGCGCGGCAGCGTGAACTCCATTGCCGTTACCAGTCGCATTGCCGTTAGCCTCACCCTTGCCCTTTTTGCTTTTCTTAGGATTCTTGGGAGGGTTCCTGAGAATGAAAGTAATGAGCTTGTGCCTCATGTCTACGCCTGTCCTTTCCCCGCAGGCCTTGCAATCGCGAATGATATCCTCATTGCGACCGTTCTTGAGGATGACGAGATCTGTCTCGGGGTTTTTGCACGAACGACAGAGAACAAACTTTTCGATGAAACCATCAAGAAGTTCACGAAGCCTGGTGGCATCGTGAGCACCGTTGACGATGTAGCGATCATTCTTTTCGTCGAACGGAGTCTGTGCACCGAGTTCGCAACCGAAGAATTTGGTAATGTAGGCGGGGGGACGAGAGAGAGCGCGAGCGACATCAGACATGTTTGGGATGACGGTTTTGATGCCGTTACCCTTTCCTTCAATTTTTGTGAGAAGGAGGGGCATGCGATAGCGATAGAATTTGTCATCGACGTCACGGCGAATGTTGACGATTCCTGCGTTAGCCATGCTGGGCAATGTTGTTTAGGGCTTGGGTAAGAATGTATCAGGCGAGGGTGGCGAAAAAGCGATAATTTAGATGCTTACAGTATTTATCGACTCTGACCAAGACTGAGAATGATGCGACGGTTTATTGAGAGGAGGTCGAAGCATGAAACTGGTTCTTCTGTATTTGCCCTTGCGGAGACAGAAGATAGTGGATATGCGAGTTGGGGAAGCAATCGTGAACAGGTCGACGTCAAGAGAAAAATTTGGTGGGGGACAATGGATATTGCGGATGAAAAAGGTCGGGTGTGGAAGTGGTTTAATTTATTTATAAGCCCTCCTCTATTTGTTTGTACCGCGGTGGGTAATTCCCTTAACCTGAATAGATAATGCCCGCAGCGCTAGTCAGAAGAATGACTCCCAAGGCTTGATCCGTGCCGGGCACGGGTGCAATGGGCAGGTGGCGTCCTCCTTGAAGCTTCTTTGGGGGACTGCCTGGCCACCACCCAGTTTGCCAACGATGGTTGCCCAGGGGCTAGCGCTCTTAGTGAATCGTGCCGGACATCTCCTCGCATACTGCCATCAGTACCGCATTGTGGCGTCTCTTGTCGCTTTGGGCCATATTCGAGTCGGTATCACCTTGGTGGTTTGTCGCAGGGCCCATCATGTGGCTTCCCCTGCGAACCACATTTAAGATTCTTGCACGCAATCATGAGGCGGGTGTCTTGGGTGCTCGGCTTTTGCCTCTCCTTCGAGGGGAAATGTTTGAAAACATTGACCTGATGTTTCAACTACTAGAGGCCATAAAGACTGGATATCCAGGTGCGGTGCATGCACTGAGCGAAACCCGACCTTTCAATATCAGGTGATGACACAACAGATGCAATCGCAGCAGTCGGAAACTGCTTTATTTATTCTATCATGTTCGACGACACTATTTTTACTATCGAGCCACATCATATAAAGGTGCAGTAAGAAAAATCTATCTCTTCGGATAACTAATATATACCATTCTAGCAACCGAGTTTGAGAACTTTGTCAAACGTAGACAGTAGTGACAACCCAGTTCAGCTCCGGTATAAATTTTATTCCAGGGCACAAGTTCAAAGCTCAGGCGCTCAGTGTATTGGGTACAGGTGTCTTCAACTCTGATGGTAAGCGATGGCTGCTACCTTTTGTTTATGATCTTACACTCGATCTCAGCCGATATGTGCAAATTTCATCGTGGAATGACTCGCCCATTCTTTACTCACGATCAGATCAGTCACTTTGATATCTTTGATCGCCATGCCGAGGATGTGCTCTCCCAGATCCAGCCTCGCCTTCGTGGTGGGTATCCAGTGGACTTCCAAGTAAGATAATGGGTGTTTGTCTCCATGCCTTGAAACCAATGCAAAATATCGAGGATGCTGTCTCGCGTTTCACCCTTGATTCTGCAACCGAGTTCCTCTTTGGGAAATGTGTGCAAAGTCTCTCCGCTGGTCTTGTCTATCCATACAATGAAACCCTGGTCAAGAACCTGGTTGACAAACCCCGATTTACCAGTGATTTTGCTTGTGCATTTGTGGAGGCTCAAAACATAGTTTCCAACCGCATTCGCAGAGGTTGGTTGTGGCCTCTGTTTGAACTTTGGAGGGATGACACGGCGGAGCCGATGAAGATCGTGAACACTTACATTGAACCCATTTTGAAGGACGTGATAGAAAAAGTGAATATGGCAGCTCTACAGGGGGAGAAGAGGGCCCTCGACTCCTCTGATAAGGACACTTTTCTCGCTCACCTAGTTCAACTTACGACTGGCAAGTGCCTTTATTCCCGGCCATCCCCTCCTCTCAGCCTTCCTTTGTAGATCCCGTTGTCCTCAGAGATGAGATCTTGAATATCTTGATTGCTGGCCGTGACACGGTACGTGTGGATGCGTTGCCGTCCAGCACATAATGATTTTTAAAAACTCTTTAGACAGCTGGAACTTTGACATTCGTTGTCTATCTTTTGTCTACCCATCCTCACGTACTTTCTCGGTTGAGGGAGGAGATCTTGGCCAAGATTGGACCAAGAGACCGCCCTACGTACGACGCAATTCGTGACATGAAGTACCTCCGTGCAGTTCAGTTGCTTTCCATGATTGAGCGAAAAGATTTTACACACCACTGTTCCAGAGACACTGAGGTTGATTCCTGCCGTGTAAGTCCTCACGTCTGCAATCGGATCCACACTTCTCTTACGTTGACTGCAGGCCATTCAATGTTCGGTGAGGGAAGATTGTTTTTTGTCTTAACTAGGAGGTTACTCAGTGCGAACAGAGAGAGTATCAAAGCGACCACGTTACCTTCCTCCAACCCCTCCGAGAAGCCGTAGCATGTAACACTCAGTATGCAACTAGCCCATATCAAGCCACCGAAGCTAAGCATCCACTACAGGGTAACATGTTCTGTGTTCCTCATGCATCGCCGGAAGGATCTCTGGGGTCCAGATGACATGAAGCCATCACCTTTGGAGTGCTCTCATTGACTTCGCTCACCCTGGGGAGCCGAAGAATTTGACCCAGATCGTTTCCTTGACCATCGATTACAGAAGTATCTCATACCACGACCGTTCATTTTTCTACCATTCAATGCAGGTCCTCGCATTTGTCTTGGGCAACAAGCGAGTGCACTTTAGATTCTCTTCTAAACGGATTATCGCTCATCAGAACTAGTTTGCATACAACGAAATGTCTTTTATGCTGATTCGGCTCTTGCAGCAATTTGATACAATCACTTTAGCGCCGGACGCCCAAGCTCCTCACACTCTCCCTCCTACTGCTTGGGCAGAAAGGGAAGGTCGAAAGACGACAGAAAAGATCTTCCCGAAGATGCATCTTACGATGTATGTGCATGTGAGCATCGATGATCCTACAAACAGCTGTGGTTAACACAGGGTGGGTTGTGGGTGAGAATGACTGAGGCTGAAGTGGTCTGAACTATAAACCTGTCTTGTGCAGCACATCGCTGAATGCTTTTGTGCCTTCGTCAATAAATCATTTATTGTTTTGTATGATGTTGACCCGATACTACAGGTTTATTGGCATTCGGGTCACTGACATGCCAACTATTGAATTGTTCGTCTCACTTTACTACGCTCCATTCTTTCAATCAGAGTCAGCAAAATGGCATGTGAATTGTACAGAATCAGCGATTTGTGGGTTACATAAAGTTCTGACTCCGACTGGCACCTCAGCTCGCTTCGAACTTGATATGACAGGTGGATGTGACTGACTGACATAGCACTGCCTTATCTGTTTATAAAGTACAGGTCGCTGGTTGCATCCGACGGCTATCCCCACCCCACAGTTCACCAACAATGCTAGCTCCAGGGTTAGATCTCCTGGCACGGTTTTTGAGACGCTTGTTCGCATATGGCCTAGTCGGTACCGCAGCGTGGCATATCTCCTCGGTCTGCGGAACACCGGTATCGCTCTGGTGGCTTGCTGCTGGACCCATTGCATGGTTTCCTCTGCGGATTACATTCAAGGCTCTTGCACGCAATCACGGGGCAGCTGCCTTGGGTGCTCGACTTATGCCTGTTCTTCAAGGGGATATGTTTGGAAACATTGATTTGATCTTTCGAACACTCAATGCCATGAGGACTGGATATCCTGGTGCGGACCTCCAACTTCCTTTTGTGAAGAAGGTTACGACCTTGTGGATAGGTGATAGTATGTTAGATCCCATCGCAACACTTGGTCACTGCTATAATTATTATGTCATGTTTGATGACCTCCTCTATACGAGCGAACCACATCACATCAAGGTGCGGTGACAAACATCTCTCTCTCTCATATGGTCAATCTCGTACAGGCGATTCTGGCGACCAATTTTGAGAACTTTGTCAAAGGTAGGCGGTGAAAACGGTCCACTTTGGACTCTCACATAACTTGTCTCAGGCGACAGGCTCAAAGCTCAGATGTTCAGTGTCCTGGGTACAGGCGTCTTCAACTCGGACGGTAAGTAACGTTCAAATATCTTTGTTTGCTATCTTACACTCGGTCTCTCAGCCGATATGTGGAAATTTCATCGTGGCATGACCCGTCCATTCTTCACTCGTGATCGGATCAGTCACTTTGATATATTTGATCACCATGCTGAGGATGTAATCTCCCAGATTAAGTCTCGACTTCGTGCTGGGTACCCGGTGGACTTCCAGGTATGTCAACGTGTATCCATTTCCATTGTTGAGACGAAAAGATTTCTAGGATGCTATTTCACGTTTTACCCTTGATTCTGCAACAGAATTTCTCTTTGGGAAATGCGTGCACAGTCTGTCCGCCGGTCTTGTTTTTCCGTACCATGTAATTCCGGTTGGGAGCTCGGTCGATAATTCCAGCTTTGCCGACGACTTCGCTCGCGCGTTCGGAGACGCCCAACACATTGCTTCTGAGCGGCTCCGTAGAGGTTGGCTATGGTCTCTGTTCGAATTTTGGAGGGACGAGACGGTGAAGCCGATGAAGGTCGTGAACGCCTATATTGAACCTATACTGAAGGGTGCGATAGAGAAGGCGAAGATGGCACCCATGCACAGGGAGAAGGCAGACACCGAGACTTCCGATATGGACACTCTTCTTGACCACCTCGTTCGACTTACAACCGGTAAGTAAATTTTTTACTTGACATGCACCTCCTCTTGACCGTCCTTTGTAGATCCCATTGTCCTCAGAGATGAAATCTTGAATATCATGATAGCTGGCCGTGACACGGTATGTGCGGATATGTTACTGCCTGATCACAGAATCATTCTGTTTCAGACGGCTGGGACTCTGACATTCATCATCTATCTTTTGTCCACCCATCCTCACGTACTTACTCGACTGAGAGAGGAGATCGTGGGCAAGATTGGACCCAGGGGCCGTCCCACATTCGACGCGATTCGTGACATGAAGTACCTCCGCGCGGTTATCAATGGTAAGGTCCTCGCGGTGATCTACCGGAAAAATATCACGTGTTGTTGTTCAGAGACGCTGAGATTATTCCCAGCCGTGTAAGTTTTTGTGCATACCAATCAAATGTACATTTCACTCATTTTACTGCAGGCCATTCAATGTTCGGTAAGAGAAACTTGTCTTTTGTCATTATTAGGAAATTGCTCAGAGCAAACAGTGAGAGCATCAAAGCAACCACGTTACCTTCCTCCGACCCCTCGGAGAAGCCATATTATGTGCCACCCAATACCCAGTAAGTGGCTAACCACATTGTATCAAAGCAGAAAAGCTAAGAGTCACGCAGGGTGTCATATTCTGTGTACATCATGCATCGCAGGAAGGATCTTTGGGGTCCGGATGGTAAGGTTACTAGCTATCTACTTTTGTGCTGACCTCATTCCGTGCAGCTGAGGAATTTGATCCAGATCGTTTCCTCGACCACAGACTACACAAGTATCTTACACCACAGCCGTTCATCTTCCTTCCATTCAATGCTGGTCCTCGCATTTGCCTTGGGCAGCAGGTAAGCACCGATGCATACGCGATTCTTCCCGTGATAACAGATCATTCCCTGTCCAACTTTAGTTTGCGTACAATGAAATATCTTTCATCCTGATCCGGCTCTTACAACAGTTTGACACGATTAGCTTAGCACCGGACGCACAGCCTCCTCACACGCTTCCTCCACCTACCTGGGCAGAAGCGGGAGGCCGGAAGGCGGAGGAAAAGATTCGACCAAGGGTGCATCTCACGATGTATGTATATGTAAGTTTCCGGTGAATGATTTAAGCTGTGGTTGCCTGACTCTCACTGATATAGGGTGGGTTGTGGGTGAGAATGACTGAGGCCGACAATCAGTTGGTCTGAACAAGTTTGTTCGATGGTACAATGCTGAATTCTTACTTCTATTGAAAAAGTCATACTTCATCAGTACCGTATGTCTTCTATCTGTTATTTCCTGTATCGGTTGTCTCCGTCCGGTTAGTGCCTGTTCTCTAGTACGGGACTGACAGTAATGGATTATATCACCGCACTTGATCAACTCGTGCGATCGAACTGTCATTGCGCAACGTCACTTCTTAAGAATAGAAACAATATTCTGCATAACTTCTTTATCCAATCTCAACTGCGCGTTTAAAGCTTGGGATTTTCAGCGAAAAGCTTCTCGACGGCATCGTCGATCGCTTGAGGGGTCGTCGTCGAGGCCCAGCGGTTTACCACGTTTCCATTCTGATCAACCAAGAACTTTTCGAAATTCCACTGTAGCCCAGCAGTCAGGACGACGAAAGAGGAAACTACCGCTGGCAAATCACAGACCTTGATCCGAGTCAGGCCAAGGATGCCCGCTTTCTCGTTCTTGAGCCATTTGTAGACAGAGTTGGTGTTGTCACCATTGACGTCGGACTTCTTCATCAGAGGAAAAGAAACGCCGTGGTTGAGCTCGCAAAACGACGCGATGCTCGCGTCGTCACCAGGTTCTTGACCACCAAACTGGACACGACGGTCCAGGCATAGTTGAGCCATACGAAAAAAAAAGCAAACGACGAGACCGTCACTCACTTGATTGCAAGGGAATCCGAGAATCACGAGCCCACGGTCTTTATATTTGTCGTACAACCCTTGCAGACCTATGCATAAGAGGGTGAGCGGATCGTCCATCCCGGTGACACCGTTCGTGGACGGGCGGATGGATTTACCTTTGTACTGCGGAGTGAACCCGCTGTGATGACGTTAGTCAGTGTCCGCTAGGCTTCTGATGCTGCAAAAAGGTTGCACGTACCACTGTGATGCGACGTTGACGATGAGGACGACCTTGCCCTTCAACTGGTCGAAATCGTAGGTATTTCCGCCCGGAAGATCAGCTTTGAGATCATGGAAGGTGGTCGTAGTCGACGACATTGAAGTTGTTCGCCTTGACGAGGTCGAGTAGAGCAATCGCAGACGTTGGTGTGTTGGCGCAGATATATGCAGATGGTCCCGAAATAACTCGGTCGATGAGCTACGTCGTAATTGATAGTTGCAGAGTAGAACGCAATTCAAGGAGACTAGATGACGTGTCACAGACGATTTGGAAACAGCCGCAAGACGTTGCATCCTGATCAGGCCGGTGATTACCGGTTCAAAGATAACTAAATGTGGTACCCGTCCGTCACGGTACTACGCGAAAATAAAGCCTCCTTAAATGTTCGAGAACATCGTCATGGATTCCCTAGTCACTCCATCGCTATCTACCAAAAGGACATCCTAAAAATCCCGTCAAATTGGCAGATGAATTCTAGAAATTGAAAAGGACGGACACTGCAGGTAGAGCCCAGAACCGCATTCGAGACCCAGCCTGGCTCGAAATACACGACTCCCAAAGCCTTGCCTGGATATTTGAGATTCACGTTCTCAAGGACGGTCACAGTCCCATTCATCCACATAATTTGCCCTTCGTTGCTGACAGGAATGTCTGGTTCGCTGAGCGGCGTGTCACACCTTTTAGGCCATCCCGTTTCAACAATCATGATGTCCTGTATCTTTTCATGAGAACAGGCTATCCAAAATGCAATGTAACGAACCTTGTCATACGTAGACACGATGTAATCCATCGCCGAATTCAGATTTGAGAAAGTCGCGTCTGTCCCATAATACGGATATTGAGAGAAACCCATCATATCGACGTCTAACGTTGTTAGGCCACTACCCAAACCGCCGTCGGTCCCGCTGATGAAAACCCCAGCAAAGAACCAAGAAATATCGGCCTGATTCCATCCAGAAGCCAAATGAACAATGGTTTTTGTAAACGACGAGGCTTCGCGGACTGCAAGCGCACCGGCATGGAGAAGTTGGGATGCTGGTGTGAAGTTGTTATTAGAAACCATTCCCACTGGCCAGAGCAAACCATTGTTGATTTCATTCCCGACCTGCGTTCAAACATCCGCGATGGTTAGCGACATCACAACAGACGATTGTATGTGAATAATCAAACCTGGACAAAATCAATGGGAGTCCCCTGAGCAACAAACGCCTGCACCACTCCGTAAGTGTAACTAGGAAATAGAGGCGTTAGCCATGACCCCGATGGATGATACGGACATACTTGTAAACTTGATTGATCAATCCGTCGAGGTCGGTGGGCCAATCAGCAGGGATGCTCTGGTGTCCCGGGTCGGCCCCTGTGTTTATAGAATTAGCTGAGGACTGGACTCAATCGAAGGACGTTACATGTATCGGAATAGTAAAGATCAACCAAAATTTCCATGCCAGCAGCTTTGGCCCTTTTAGCAAGGTTAAGAGCATAGTTCAAATCGTATGTCCCAGCGGTCCAGATCCGGATGCGAGCGAGGTTGATGCCATGGTCATAAAGAATCTTTTCAAATGGCTGAGGTGCCGCGGTCGACGATGCAGTGTACTGGACATTTTCCGATTCCAATAAAAGTAAGGATGAAAAGTCAGCCCCACTATATGGGAGGGTCCGAGCGGAAACGAGACTGAGCCCGAAGGTAATCAAAAGAATTGCGAAGGAATGCATGTCCATGACGAGCATTGAGTAGGAACATTATTTAAAAGACAGACCTGTAGCTCCAGATCTGCGGTGGCGCTAGTAGTGCAAGGATGAAACGTAGCCTCGTGATCAGCCCGTCAACGAGACAATTTCCGTCGCAAAGAAGCAGGTTGCGATAGACATGAAACCCCGTACCAAGTATGACGACGAGAATGAAAGTATTGCATGGAATCATAACGGCAACAACGCTTGTGTGCTCAAAAGGAACACTCGAGGGACACTATCAGTGATGTGGTCAACGGATAATGGCCAACAGACAATACTAACACTACTAACCGCAGCCCATGAACGAGGTCTTCATGTAACTTAATTGAACCTGCTCGGAGTCAAACGGTGTACGTGTTTCATTTCTTGACTCCGGTCCCTCAAGTTTCGGCATCAAGCATCCATTCGGACATGAGTGTTTCACCGTGTTCGTTGCTTGTGGTATTGCTGACAGTTGCATGAGAGAGCGATTGAAACGGGGTTGACAGTGTAATGTACGTCCAATAGGATTTGAGGCTGTCATGATCACCTTGATTACCGTTTACAAGGTTATTGGGGGGGGAGAATTGTGGCTGTGAGGCCAATACATACGTATTCTGTGCTCCGAAGCTGCCTGATGGACCTGCTACTTTTTTTTTTCGTCTGTTCATTCATTTACTGCTTCATGGTTTATTTGGTTGTTCCTCTCGTTATTGTTTGCCTAAATTTTTCTTTCGTTTCTTTCGGCAACTTACCACGATTCCATTTATTGCTCCATTTCAATAACATTCTTTGTTGAGCTTGGCAAGTCTCTGATCCTTGGTTCTCAGAAACTTGCTAGGATGGCTGGTGAGGAATCTTTTGTCAAAGTCTCGAAGCAACCATATTCCTTGTTGTCCTCGCATGCGAGATAGAGCAACATATATATTGAAAGGTGTGATTTTGCCAGTCGGCAGTGATGCGATGTCAACGATAGCATTAGTGGTTGTTTCCCCCTGCGCCAGATAGTCGATGAACGCATATGCTGGCGTTAGAGGTAGCTGTCGACATACAGTAAGATGTTCCTTCTACTCCTCCCTCTGCTCGTGATGAGACCAATCTGGCTTCTTCTTCCAATCGGCGTTCTGCACGTGACGAGGTTCGCGTTTGTCTTCAGTGACCGCTAAGTATGTAACTTGTGCAGTGACGTGGAGTTTAAAGCTGCCAATTTGGGCGACATCCTCGCCATCAAGAATGCTGCTGACTCCGAGTTCATCTTGCATGGTGTTTATCAAATCGCGTGCAATGATTTTTTTTTGCTTCCTGACGGATGTTTCGACCCAGAGAACACTTTGGGTTCACGATTTCGGGATGTGAAACTGAACTGTCATATCATTCCTCAACTTATTCTTTTGCTGTTGACGACTTCATTCCCTGTGTTGACAACCTTCGCGCTTTCGAAAGACTTATCAAACATGATCGTGGCGAAAGCGTCATGAGCGTCGTACATGGGGGGATCCAGGGAACATTGCAGATCAAACTATCACATGGTCTATTTGAGGTGGGTAGTCTTCATGTCTTTAAGTTTTTATATTTTGGATTGTCATCTTTGCGAAGCTTAAACCGACAACTCTCGGATCGGATTCGTCTGACGTTGAAGAAAGTGATGTGAACATTCTAGATTCGAATACAATCACTTCCAAATCTTGTATATCTTTTTTTTAAAATGGCCAATGACTTGCTATGACGACATCGCCAGTTGAGGACCTTGGTCCCAAATTTGCGATGGAAACTTGGCCAGTGGCGTGTTCACCTTCTGCAAGAACTCCTGTCAACTCACGACATCTGCCCTTTGCCTGCTTTTGACTTGCGCAGCAACATCATTCCACCTACACGTTACAAAACTTTACTCAAGGGAGCCACGGTCGAGGTTCATTTCGCAGTCGTACACCATCACATTAAGAAAAAGAAAAAGCACATCTGTAATGCCGTTCTCCGCAAGATGCAAATTCTTCAGCTCCCAGACGCTACTCCGTTGAGCCCGTTCGAACGATTCCGAGTTAGTGGCGCACAGGGTAAATGAAAAGGACGAGCGTTCTGATTTTCAGTTAACTTTCTTTTCCTGGTCGCTCTTATTAGTCTCAATCTGTTCATGTTGCTTGAACCTGGAGTGTATGATCATGTGTCGGTGCTTTATTCTATGTTTGCGAATTTTCTCGTTCTGCCTCCTTTTCTGCCGTTTGATTATGCTCAGCTTCCGTTGACATTTGTTCAATTTGTACTACTTTCTATGCACCGTATGTCCTTCTCTTAGAGCTCTGGCTGTTAAGCCTTTTCTTCGTGACGCTCATTCGTCGTCGTTTCTGGTCTCTGCGCCTTGCGTTGCATTAAATAGTATTTCCAGGTCGTGTAAGCAAGGTTCATGCCGATTTGTAGTACGGATTCAACTCCGCCCTTCTGCAGGTCCCATGAGACTGTCATTCACTCACCTCAGGTACGTTGTCAACGTTCACGATTCTCAATATTGCTTCACGATGATACCGTTATCACTCATCTGAGCCGCATCGGCACTGGTGAAAAACATATTAAAAAATACTAAGAACAGCCATCTGATTCATCCCTCCTCGTGATTTTTTATTCCTGTTTCTGACCCTTTCCATCCCAGAACATCATCATATCGGAATGGTACGACGACCGGAGATCTCAGACATGTCTTTCCAATATGTATTCTTACTCCTCTCCGACCAATGCAGTTAATTTTGCCTCTCTTTCGCGCTGTAGGAAAGTATCAGTCCAGACCATGTCCATGATGCTGCACTGACAAACCTCATCCATTGCCTTCACAACGCGAAGTCTCTCCACTTCACGCGCGCATTCTGTGATGCGCATCTCCGTCTCTCTTATGGTTTCTCTTGCAGAATTTAACCGCTCCTCTTGGGCCTTGAGCTCCTCTTGTTTGCCTTCCCATCGCACGCGCTCCTCCATGCAGCGCGCTTCCGCGCGAGCTCGTATTTCAGCCGTTCGAGCCTTCTCCTCTTGAAATCGGCTTTCGGCCTTCTGCACGGCAGAAAGTGCCCTTGCGTGCGAGGCTTCGGCTTTTGTCTCTCGTTTAATCGCGTCCTTATGAAGGCCTTGAAGGGCAGAGAGGTTTCTCAGAGCCGAGTCTAAAGCCACCTTTTCATTGCTCGAATCCGTTTTGAGAAGCCTCGAAAACTTTTTGGACTCCTTTCCTGGGATGTTTACTCGTCAGCATCGCGGCGTAACTCTCGGATGGAGAACCCACTCTCTTCCTTTGCGATGCGATCTTTCTGCTTCTGACTCAGCCTTCGTTCAGCCTTTTCGCCCCTGGCGAAGAGTGTTTCATCAACGTCAGGTTCGGCATCCGGACGCGTGAGTGGTGCGCCATTCGCAAACGCTGAAGTCGTCTCAGTGGTGCGCGTACTTCGAATCGACGCTTTTCTTTCCAAAGTAGTGCCGAATGTCGACCTCATTCCCGAGACGTGTTTGTCTCGGTTGTCAGGTTCAGTGGGGAGAGAACGGAGGGAAGGAGTCTTCCGTCCAACTTCATCGTCCGCATGCTTCAAAGGGGAGCCCGTTCTTTCCATTTGAGAAGGTTCGAGAGGTTCGCTCGATTTTCCAGAAGCTATAAAGCCGGTACAGCACGGCGAACTTGTGAAACCATCGTTCTTACCTCCAGTACGAGAGACACTTCTTGGTCCTCCCTCATTACCGTTTGTGTCGAAATTGAAGTGCATGGGAACAGCGTCGAAATATTGAGTTTGACCACTGGATACTGAACACGTAGGGGAAGCAGACATACAACAGAGCGAAGACGAGTGTAACAAACGTTACATAAATAACTAACGACGTCATCAAGCCCCTAGCCGTTTATGTGGCTACCACAGGTCCCCGTCGAACTCCCGAACAGCCGTCACCAACAGTTCGTCCTCCTGTTCAGCGTACAGTGCCTTTACTAGTTCCTGCTCTTTCCAACCACCTCCCTTGACGGGCTCTAGGGTATATTCTATGGACAAAGCAGCAAGCACCCCTCCATACGCATGTGAAATACCTGTGAATGATTAGGTCCCTTCTGTTGGAGAGACGTCCCAACGAACCGGTGTCAATGATGAGCACTTTGCCTCCGCAGCGCGCAACAATGCTTTGCATATTGGGCGTGTGTCCCATGACCATCCGACGCGTACCAGTCTTTTGTAGGACTTGATCCACTTTGGCGCATACCTTGGACTCTTCTTCCTCTGCCCACCCACGGTACCACAGTGGACCATCACCACCGTAAAGACGCGCCTCCTCGCGCGTAGTCCCCGCGGGTAACCCAGGGTATGCGTGGGGTGGGTGAGGGGGAGGCTGTGGTGAACGAGACCTCAGCCTACGCAGCAGCGATGCCGAGAGGTTATTAACCGCGCTCGGAAATGGCTGGAGGTTCGGGAACGTTGGCGATAGTCCTCCATGCACGAAGGAGAAGGCCGCATGGGAGAGAGGTCCCGCATTTGCACGCGCATGCACGCTGCCTTTCTCGGGCGGATAGTCGGTATTGGGAGGTCCGAGAAGACTGTGAAGAGGAAGGCGCGCAGCTACCGTATAATTTTTTGCCCAAGTCTTGCCGAGCCAGCCAGTCGTAACGGCCTTCTGTCGCGCGCTGATGGAACCGAACGTCTCGATTTCGGAGGGGTAAACGTATCTGCGAGACGTGTTCGTCATGCGCTCTGCGAAGCGGAATGTTTGGGGATATTTACCTCCAATCACCTAGTGGGTACTGTTCAGGATTACGGTCAGGCGTACGCAGTCCACGACTCACCAATGGTATTCATCAACTCATGGTTTCCTAGCAGAGTGATCACCTCACCTCCCATACCGTGCGCTTGTTCTCTGAGGTCCTCCATCCATTGGAAGAGCTCGATGGTATCGTCCCCTCTGACGAATGGTTAGCGAGGTCAGAGGGACAAATCGAACCCACAGACCTATCTATAATGTCACCTGTCTGAACGAAAACGTCGACATTTCCACTCCAGTTCCCATCCTCATCCACAACACCAGCCATTTGGAGCACCCGTCCAGCATTTTCAAAGTCGCCGTGGATATCGCCGACCGCAATGATTCGCCTAGTAAAGCGGGGTCGTGGTTCGGTGGTAACGTCTAGGTCGTTGGTGTCTAGTTTCTGCTCAGCGTTTTGGCCCGAGAGAGGTACTTGTTGGGGTGCAAAGGGGGCGTGTGCGGTGGCCCGTACATAATTTACGAGGGTGGAAAGAATAACTGAGAATCCGAGTCCTGTACCGAGGTGCGGCGCGGGTCCTAGAGGTGAGACGTAGGACTGGGCAAAGTAGGCGAGCGAGACAACTAGAAGCGAAGCGGCAATAAAGACGACGGTCGAGCGGTGTGCCATGCTTGGTTGAGAGACCACACGACGATCCACTCGCTTCAAAAGCGAAGAAGAGAGTTACGTGGCGATGATCAGTCAGTTATAAAGGTATTGCGCAACGCCTTGCACCTCGAGGCGTTTCGCGTGTACACAGTACAGCCAACGGGATGTCAGTGGGGCAGTGGTACGTTCGGTGGGATACCTTCGGAGGTAGTCAATCTGGGAAGCTCCAGCTGGTTCGACCACGCCAATGCAACACGATACGACTTCCACGGACCATAGTATTAATTGATTAGAATATATAGCTTGAGAAAGAGATACATGTATTGCAACGAATTAAAGACCAATAGACACCATGATGGCGGCACTTTCCTTGACAAGCTTCTTGAATCGATGCCTAATTCGCCGATTAGTCTGGCGAGGGCGAGTTCGAATGCTAATAGCTTGAGAAGCAATGAGTTGTATATTCCTGGACTCGAAAGGGCCAGCTCTCACCCCGGAAATTGTGCGTCCTCAGCTTGTCCGACGCCACCCACCACTTCTAGACCCCGCCCATGTCAGCGACAAGCCCAACGGCTCATTCGACACACATCTCCATCTCCTGGACCTCTCCTGAGCAATTGACGAGCCCGCTGACTCGTTCCACACATCCCCACCTCTCTTGGGTCCCTCCCAAGCCAGAGACGAGTACACTGTCTCGTTTGATGCACGCTCGACCCAACTGGACCCTTTTGAGCGGACCCCTCCCGACCCATTGATGAGTGCGTTAGCTCGTTAGACGCACACCCGACTGGACCCCTCCCGACCCGTCAACGGCACGCTGGCTTGTTCAACGCACACCGTCCTGACTGGACCCTTCCGAGCCGTTGACAAACGTGCTAGCTTGTTCGGCGCGTGCCAAAACATCGATGAGCGACCCCTCTCGCGCTAGCTCGTTCTACGCACGCCCAACCCGACTGAACCCCCCAATCCGTTGGTGAGCACGCTAGCTCGTTCGACGCACGCCCGACCCGACTTGACCCCTCCCGACCTGTCAACGAGCGTGCTGGCTCGTTTGACGCATGGCTGCCCCGTCTGGACCACCCCTGAGTTGTCGACGAGTGCACTGACTCGTTCGACACGTCCCCGCCTCCTTTTGGTCCCTCCCGAGCCATCGACAAGCGCTATGGCTCGTTCGATGTACGCCTACACCTACTGGACCTCTTCCGAGCCCGTCATCACCACTACTCCCACCACATGGCACGATACAATGTATGCACAGCGTGCACGACTCATCCACGGCCCTGCCTGTGCCATCACCACCACCTCCCAGGCTCTCACTACTTAATGTGACCACACCGATGGCACACAACTTAACGACAATGTCGACGCGATGTGACGCACACGATGATGACAGTGTCAAGTCAACTGTAATGTCCTTGGATGTGCAGGCAGGGTGGAGAGGTAAATTATGTAGTATTTTATTTTATTTATTGTGGCTGGTCAACCTGTAATGAGGAGGAATGAATATTTTGAGGGGTTCAGATATTTCAACGTTACAAATTGTCACTTCAACCGATGCCGTGCTGGGTCTACCAGGTCCAGGGGTGCCCAGAGGGCCGTGGTATATCAAATGGGCGCTCGCCCAGCCTAAATTGGACATCGCTCGAGTGATTGGCGAGTCTGACCAGAGTACGTGAGCCTTCTAAACATCGCATTCTCCTCCGTTTGCTTGAGAATCAATTAATTAAAATCAGAGTAGTTCTCAGAGTGTATTGCCCAGACGTACTCTGCGGGAACAGTGCGTGCCTAAGAGACACAATTTATGGGACAAAATTCACCTTTGACAGTGTAGTGGGTGTCGAACCCGAGTGTGAGTTTTAGTCGTGTTCGCATCAGTTTGGTCAAATGATTCTTGAACGGCGGTGATACTCTGAGCCGGAGTACTAGCCACGCCATTACGGGGGCAGATACTTTCGAGAACAACCGTGTTGACCAGTAGTAGATCATCATATTATATCATCCATCACTTACACCATGAGACGCGCAGGTATTCAATCCCAGGCGAGATTTAAAAAAAAAAGGTGTTGTTCCGCTTGCCACCAGTGGCATTGTGCGTCAAATTGAAGAAGACTACCTACAAATCGACGCGTCAAACTGGACGACTACCTTCAGGAAGGAATAGAACCGCCCACCTATTATGGGAAATATACTCTGTTGCAAGACAGGGATATGCGAGAGGCGATAGTCGGACTCAAGGATCAGACGTAGTGACCCCTCTGTGGGGGCGAGAGGCAACGTAGATAGATGGTGCTCCTAACCTACGACTCGAT
>JBBPMK010000138.1:0-52580 GCA_038090295.1 Boletus semigastroideus
CAAGTACGTTTAACTTTCTCCCCGCCAATCTAGAACACCGTCTGAAGCCAAACGCGAAAACAGGCTGCGATTTCTCTCACGTCAGCGAAACCGGCAAACTCGCAGTCCAACTCACGATCGCCGTCTTCACCTCCACCGTGCACTGCCAAGACTTTAAGGATATCGAAGGTGACTGCATCACCGGCCGTCGCACTGTCCCGATCGTGTTCCCCATTACTTCCCGCCTTGTCGTGGGCCTCGGTCTACCCATCTGGTCGTTTATTCTCTGCTGTATCTGGGACATTGATTGGTTCTGCACGTGACTTGACCGGATTGTGGTTCTCCACCAGCCATCTTTCGAGAGACGATCAGATACAACCCTGTCTCTCCTCTCTGTGAGTGATCTTGTTAAATATGTTAAATACGATACAGTTCGTCTCCCAATATGACGCAGCAGTCCCTCATGCTTCCATGGACGACGGCGTGTATAACGGATATCATATTCCAAAAGGTATGTAGTTCCAATTTCCTGAAACGACCAAATGCAAGTGACAGCCGATTGTTAGGTGCTCTCATCTTCACAAACCTCTGGTTCGTGTTTTTTTACCTTCCTTGTCAAGGTGTAATTAATAATTATGACCTCTAGGTCAATGGCACACGATGAATCCAGGTACCCCAACCCGCATGCGTTCATCCCCGAACGATTCCTCAACGATGACGGCTCACTCAAACCTGACGACATGCAACACATCACGTTTGGGTTCGGTCGATGTGTGTGTGCTGGGCGACATTTTACAGATGCGTCCCTGTGGGTGGTCATGGCCAAGGTGCTAAGTGTATTCAAGATTCTACGGCCCGTGGACGAGCATCGGGTGGAGGTGCCTGTCGAACCGAAGTTTTCAAGCGGGGTGATCGTGTGAGTTTATCCGGGGTGGACTCGTTTGCTATTGGTGCTGACCCGCGACATGACTCGACAGACATCCGCTTCCGTTTAGATGTAGGATCGTCCCAAGGTGTGAGGGGATGGACGCTGAGATCGGATTGGGCGCACTTAATTGCTGCTACTGGTTGATGTTGCAGTGTTTCGAAGTGGCGAATGACTCTGGAAAGTCAGAGATTGTTGAGTAGCTCACAATATATATGTATTTCTCAGTACGCTCGTCGCGCCCGAGGCGAGATACGAGAAGTGGTAGATCAGGAACAAGATCTAATTCATATCCGACTAAATATTCGGTCTTATATACTACTATTTTACACTCAGAATCTCCGTCTGAAGCCGGTAACTCGGGCTGCTGATTCATCGCTCGCCTCTACAGAGATGTACGATCTGAGTTTGACGTTCAATTCGTGCGGCAAGCGCAGTGTTTTTTCATAGAGCCACGTTTTTTTCAAGCAAGCACCTCGGAGTGACGTGACATAGAGCAGCGCGTGACTATGTGACACCCGTCCACTCTATCATCGCGTCTCTTTCCTCCTACCATCTCCCACAAAATGACCACCCACGAGGAATATCAATACACTTCCCTCGTTCAACGTGCCATCACCGACGGCGAATCACGCAACGATCGCACTGGCACCGACACATACGCCATCTTCGCACCGCCCGCCCTGCGCTTCACCCTCACCAACGCTATCCTTTCCCTTCTCACCACAAAACGCACCTACCTCAAAGGTATTGCTAAAGAATTTCTCTGGTTCATCCGCGGTAAAACAGACGCCAAACTCCTCTCGGAGCGCGGCGTCAAGATCTGGGATGGAAATGGCTCCAAGGCGTTTCTCGAGTCGTGCGGGCTCGGACACCGCCGTGAAGGCGATCTTGGACCCGTGTACTGGTTTCAGTGGCGTCATTTCGAGGCGCCGTATGTCGAATGCGAGACGGATTATGCGGGACAGGGTGTCGATCGACTGCAGGAATGTATCGACAAGATTGTCCGCGATCCCACCGATCGACGGATCATTCCGAGTGCGTGGAATCCAGCGGATGAGCGATGCGCTTCCGCTTCGTCTCGTCGGAACATGCAGGATTGGAATCGTGAGCAGCGATCCCAGAGATGGCTTTGCCACCCTGCCATATGATGTGCCAGTTTTACGTGCACATGAATCCAGAAAGCAAAAACGGATTATCGTGTCTCATATACCAACGCTCCGCAGATCTTGGTCTCGGTATTCCGTTCAACATTGCATCGTATGCCCTCCTCACACATATGATCGCACACGTCACCCACACCGAACCGCGCGAGCCCATCATCCAGCTCGGAGACGCTCACGTATACAAGGATCACGTCACCGCTCTCCAGACTCAACTCCAGCGAGAGCCGGGTCTTTCCCCACAATCCGCTTCGCGCGAGACGTAGATCATATCGACAAGTTCGAGTATGACGATATTACAGTGGAGGGGTATGAGCCACATCCCTCGATACTCATGAAAATGAGCGTGTAACGCTGTGAACCTGGATACCATAGAATGGAACGCTTTTGTGTATTGTTGTACTTTCGCCATGTGATACGTGATGGATGATGAAACATGCAGCAAACAGAAAAAAAGGCTTGAAGTTTGTGTTGCCGCGTCTGCGGAGTCAGGTCTAGCCCTGTGGCAAAGAACGACTCCTTTGAACTGTGCTAAGGGAGAGTTATACGTGAGGGTCAAAAATAGTGTCGCAGTCTCGGAGAACTCTGAGAGGATGACCCACCTTGCATTCAAGAAGTCTAGTTACCATCGCCCTATGCCACCACTAGTAATGTCACACCTAAGCGACCAAATAACGCACATTCTATGTCACTTCGAGACAACTAGACGTCACTGCCGTTCTCGACTAACCTCGTTGTGAAAACGACGATAGACTCAAAAATTGTCAGCAAGTTAGATCTCTCGAAATATTTGACCGGCCTATCGTTATTCTTCACCTTCGCACTGGGTCTTGCGGTTTGTTATGCTATAAAAGTTGTTGGACCTTTGCTTTGCTGGCCAAGTAAATGCCGCGTGGACAACATCGGTGGCATTGGCATTGGATGGCCAAGTCCGTTTCCGCGACCCCTGTGTAGGTGATGCGACAGAAATTTTAGATCTCCGTACGAGGTGAAACGGTGATGCATGATTCCGCTGAAAATTGTCTGTGGTTACGAACAGGTTTTTGGAGCTCAGTTACTCATGCATGTGAATCACGACAACAGAAGCAGCCAATTAACAATTGGCGCCGAGTATGAGTTGCTCGTGTTCGGAGTGTCTGACATTGCTGATCGAAGTCATTTTCAGCTGTCTGTCGTCTTGCTGTCATTTCCGGTTGGCGGTAAGTTTGGAATCATTGTATTTTGCTCACAACCCACTTTAGTTTTAGAGCACACGTCGGTCCTGTGGCATCTGTTGCGACTGTCTGTTTCAACTCGCACTCTGTTCACGAATCACGATGTCATCGGGTTGCGCGTGGGTTTTTGCTCACCGCTACTCTACCAGGCACGCGGGTCATGATAAAAAAGATACTGTGCCGCTGTGCCCCGACCAACATCGTTCTCAATTTGGCTCTTTCCTTGTAATTGCTTCATGGTACGTGCACGGTAGCGCCCACCCTCGGCGTAGTTTACGATAACAAATGTGATAAGATTACTGGTCCAGGCACACTGAATGGCCCCCCGGCGGTCCCGCTGCCAGCGGGAGTCGGGTGCTTGCCTCCGGTATGGCCACGTCATGATAGAACTCGGACTTGTGTCAAAGCCTCAAAGGGTTCCGGCCTGTGCGGTCACCACCTCATACCTGTAGTGGGGGAGGCTGGTCCAATATAAAACACCTTGCCCCCTGAATTTCCGATAACGGTAGCCAGCTCCTCACAATATGACAGACTGGCAAATTATTGGGACATTGGCACTTGGATGCCTCGTCATTCTGTATCTCGGACGACAAACTCTCAGAAGTCGAACTCCATCATTCCCCCCTGGACCCCGGGGTTTACCATGGATTGGTAACGTTATTGGTGTTAACACAGATGCTCCGTGGTTGACATATGCAGAGTGGGCAAAAACATACGGTAGGTTGCAACATGTCCACTGGCAGCGTCGTTATCTTAAGTCGGTGATCGTATAGGGGACCTAGTTTATACACGTCTGCTTGGAAAAGATATCATCATCATTAACTCAGAAAAGGTCGCCAAAGACCTGCTCGAGGTCCGATCCAGGAACTACTCGGATCGCCCATCGTTCATAACACTTGGATTGTCAGAACTTTTCTTTCTCCTCGGATTCGGATCTCAGTTCCCTCTGCAGATCCGGGCAGCAGTTTACGTCATCTTTCTTGCCCTACGGAGATCAGTGGCGACTCCATAGACGTTTTTTTCATCAGACGTTTAGGCTCGCTGCGACACAGAGATTTATACCCTATCAGCAACAGAAAGCGTGTCGTCTTCTCCGGCAGTTGGTTGAAGCGCCCGAAAAACTACGTGATCATGTGTTCGAGTGAGTGTACAAGAGAAGACGCAATGACAAGGATTAACTAAATTCTCCATCGAGATACACGACGTCCGTCATTCTTAACAGCGCGTACAACTATGAACCGACCGTCCGCGGGGATGTTCTCATTGACATGGCGGAAAACTTGTTGGCGATTCTCGTGCGTGCTCTGCGTTCCGACATCAGTGTTATTCTAGGTGCCTTTCCGTGGTGTGAGTCGATTTCGCGCCTTCATTCGTGGTCGATCACATCATGAAAATGTTTCAAAGTGTTTTATCTTCCGTCATGGTTACCCGGCATGTCGTTCAAGAAGGATATGGCGGAGGCACGGGTGTATTCGACCGAGTATCTCGGACGGTCGTTCGATTACTCTCTTCAAAAATTGGTAATTGTCACTCGGTTACTCATTTTCTGCATATCTTGAATATTCTACGTGTACCAGAGCGATAGCGGTGGGCCTTGCATGGTACACGACGCATTGCGATCCATGGAATCAACAGGAGTTTCGCCTGAAGAGTCGTGGATGCAGGATCTCAAAGAAGCATCTGGGACTGCATTTTTGGGTATGTTGCTCGGTTCCTAGTAAGATTTTGCATTGATGCCTACGTCGGTCAGCTGCGTCGGAAACTGTATGTCACGCGGTGTTCATCTCCGCACCATTGCTAACAGGATGTAACAGAGCACCGCAGTCCTAATGGCATTTTTTCTCCTAATGATCGTCAATCCGGCAGTTCAGGAAAAAGCGCAAGCACAAATTGATGCTGTTGTCGGTCGAGGAAGATTGCCAACAATGAATGATCGACCTTTGTTGCCCTTGATAGATGCCATTTTTCGAGAGATCTTGAGGTACAGCCCCGTTCTTCCTCTTTGTGAGTGATTGCCTGCGATTGTCTTGTTAACTCACATCACTCATTTCGTACATGCAGCCCTTCCACATGTTTCCATTGACGACGACATGTATGGCGAATACCATATTCCAAAGGGTAGGTGCATTTACCTGGAGCGACTGGATGTTCATTGATGGAGTACCCAACCTTAGGTGCTATCCTCTTGGCAAACCTCTGGTCAGTGCTTCTCATTGACCTTCTACAGGTATCTGCGACAGCCCGAGATCTGACCTTTTTTGCCTAGGTCAATCGCACACGACGAATCCAGGTACCCTAACCCTCATGTATTCATCCCTGAACGGTTCCTCAACGACGACGGGTCGCTCAAACCTGACGACACGGAACACATCATGTTTGGATTCGGTCGACGCATGTGTGTCGGGAGACATTTTGCTGATGCGTCCCTGTGGACGGTCATGTCCACAGTGTTGGCCGTATTCAAGATTCTTCCGGCCCTAGACGAGCACGGCGTGGAGGTGCCAGTGGAACCAAAGTATTCAAGCGGGATCGCCATGTGAGTGTCCTCGATGCGTCATGTTTGGTTCACAGACAATAGACGGACGGTCTAACTTGAACGTGCTGCACAGACGTCCACTTCCGTTCAAGTATAGGATCGTCCCGAGGTATGAGGAAATGGACGACGAGAGATTGGCACAGCTGATCGCTGTTAGCAACATTGCTTGACGAGGTGGCGCTTTCTTTGTGGTACAATGTTTAAGCAGCCTCGCGGGAGAGGACCTAGGATATTCAATCCCCCTGTAATCTACTTCCTAGTGTGTTAATTGTCACAGTTACTGTATCGATGACCATGGCGCCCCCATCGACCGAGCTGAAATTCAATACGAGTGGATGCTGGAAATAAGCGTCTGTATCTCGGGAGCGTGATGCATGCAGTCAGGGAGATGGGAATGATGATGATCCATTGTCGTCATGCAACAAATATCGCAGCAGTGCTGTGGTATACCAAGGCGACGGCGAACACCCTCGAGACTCCAGCTATCTGTATCAACGTCCAAGAGGCGACGACGACAACTCGCCAAACACGTCTCGTTCCCCTTCCGCGTCCTCTTCCTCTACGTCGGTATCGATCCATGCATCTCCCTCTGTCGTACTCTCCTCCAGCCGACCGACCCTACCTAACGCCAATGACATCAATGGCCGACGCAGCTCGTCCCGCGATCTCCCCTCGCCTTTGACATGCACAGAAGACACGACCGACGGGACGCTGAATACGTCCTCCAATGATCCCTCCTCATGCACGCGCTCGTTCTCCAGTTCTCTGTGCGACCCCGAGCGTCTCCCTCCACTCCCGTGCCGCTCGCGCAACACCTTGATCTCGTGCAAATGTGCCGTTCGTGCCCATCGTTTCGCAGAACGCCCGTGCGGATAGCTGCACGTGGAGGACGAATGAGACCGTGAGAGTGGTTCGGCCCTTGGAAGCGTATGTGGCTCGATCAACAGGAGCGGACGGGTTTTCGTGGGTGTACGGAAGGTGGACGACGTGCGGATGCGCTTGTGCCAAGACGCTGTCGACGAAGCAGTCCCCGCTACGTGTTGCTGAATGTTAGCGTGTAGTTGGTGCTTTAGGTGCGGACTACCCAGCGTCGATCCTGGGAACGGCAAACGGTTATCTGTGGCGTCCTGTTAGTGAGACGCCACCCGCATGGCAGACACTCACCCTTCTCAGCCTTCACGATTTGTTCGGCTGGGCTGCGACTTCGCTTTCTGAGCGAGTTCGAGGCATTTATACTCCCAAAACTGAGATTGCGAACATCCCATTCCCGTGTTGAGCGATGCACAGTCGAAGGAGGGTGCTGTGCAGATGGAGCACCGCGGGTGAGACCGATAAATACAAGAACAGCGAGTAGCAGACACAGCTGTGCAATCCCGAGCCGCTTCTCAAGCACGACCTGCGCTTTTTCAGTGAAACTTCATTCACCAACAACACGGTACTCGCCTCGTCTGTGAGATAGTTGACGCGAGAAAGTAGCTCACCATGTTCGAGTTCCAACCGCAGCCTTTGTCGTTCCCATTCGTAAACAGTACGTTGGTACATTTGTGCCTGCATTCGGCTCTGGATGAAACGCGTCAAATCAATGTCCTAATGATCGTCAGCAGTAAATCACTTACGACACTCTCAAGTCTCCCGACTTCCTCGTTGAGCTTTCTCAACACCTCTCGTACACCACTGGTTTGCTCCTCCACATACCTCGCGTACAAAGTATGATTTACTTCGAGGGTGGTTAAACGATTCATTATCGTCCGATAAATGGACTCTCCACTCCAGTGCTGGGAAGAAGAAATGTGAGGAGTCTGCTGAACCAATGGTGGTACAGGATGGTTGCTTGGTTGCGACGAAAGCGTAGTGAGTGAGTGTATGTCTGGGTCGTATTGGTGTTCGACCGCGGATGGGGTGGGCGAAACAATAGACCCAGGCGAAGACATGGATAAGAGCGACGAGATTGCCTCCGTCACCGAATACATTCCGGTCGATTGCACCACTAATGTTTGTTGATCTCCACCTTCACTGGTTAATGTCGATGTTCCGTCGCCAAGGGAGGTGGTAGATCTCCGAGAGTGAGCATGCGTGGACGAGGAAGATGGCTCCTCGATGGGCGAATCCACAGCCTCAAGCAATGGCGGCGACGGTTTGGGATTCGAGCGGATTTCGGTCGGGGCAAGTTGAGTCGTGGAAACGTTCATGTCGCTATTGGATGCCACATCGCGATCCGTAGCGTTGTTCGACTCGGGGTGTTTGACAATCGACGAGCGTTGCACCACAGAATCCCTGAGTCGCGTGTGACTCTCAGCTTGCCATGTGTCCCATTTCCATTCCTCGAGATGAGTGAGTCCATAGACGCGAAGCAAGGAGATGGGGCAATAATACTCGTGCCCATAGTGCGAGTGAAAGTCGATTCGAATGTACCTGTAAAAATCGCGCAACGACGTCGGTGGATGAAAAGACTAGCTGGGCCGTTAGTCCGGGCCCGAGGGTGATTTACAAGCCTCACCTGAACGCCCCTGACGTTTTTTGCACGATAAGTCCCAGCAGGTGACCACCCCTCGTCGGTGCCAGTGTACGTTTTAGCGACGCTGACGGAGAAATCCTTGAAGACGCCACTGAAAAACTCAAAGTTGGCCAATTGTACGGTGTCGATCCTGATGTCGTCGCATAGTTCGACCACTACGAATTGTGTATCCGCATTACACGGCGAGAGCAGGTACCTATCCTTGGTAGACGAAAGGATCGACGAGGGTGACTTGGCAGACTTGTGGGACATGTGTACGCGTGCGGAACAGTCCAGGTTGGCATAATTGAACCTGTCTACGATAGGTACGCGGAAATGTGGTGGGAGGTTGTCGTCACTTGAAGGATTTGACAAGTCGGGAGAATATGGGGCGTCGACTGGTGGGAAGTCGGCACTCTGTACGTTGAATTTGATGGGAACATCGCTGTCGGCGGACTCCAACCTGGGTTTCGCAGAGTTGGTTTGGGATCCGGTGTTGTAGTGTTTTGACTTCCAGTCTTCGAATGAGAGAAGCACGTCTTCGGGTCCTTCTGGAGGGTCAACGGTTTGTGACGGCTTCAGGCAGCATAAAGGTAGTTCTGGCTGCCGAGTCCTGTGTACAACGACGATTGGGCGAAAAGGATCGTTGGTGGACGTTGGTGGCAAGGAACTAGCTGCGACGAGAACGGCAAGATTAATCAAGGACAATGCCAGCAACGTTCTGAGCAACAATAGCAAAGAATTCATGTGGCTTGATACGTGGCAGTCAAAAGGAAGGACATTATTGATTGATTGCTAATCACGAAACCAAAGTAAAGTATAAATGCTCAAATTCAAGTTTGTCTGCAGGATCACTCTGGCTCGCACAGAAGCTCGCAGCGTCATACAAGGACGCTCTCTGGATAGCAAGTGTGATTGTCAAGATGAAGTAGAAAGACAAGAAACGTCCTAATCATGGCGATCTACGTTATTGGAGTGAGCGCAGTCACTTCAGCACTGGGTGAAAACCCGTCAATTATTCGCAACACTTGTCTCGTTTGACGACTTACTCCGACAACTTCACCAGCCCTCGTGTGCATGATCAAAGCTACAATGAGGCCTAAAACATGTTCATCAACACGATAGAAGTTGAATAATTGCCGGAACATACCGTAAAGCCCCAAGACTTCGGCGAAGATAAGAATTAGAACCTACGCGACACGTCAGCACACGGCGAAAAGTGATCTACACGGAGACCCACCATTCCGACGAATAGCCGTGGTTGTTGTGCGGTACCTCTCACACCTGCATCCCCAACAATACCAATAGCAAAGCCTGCCGCGAGACCAGCGAGACCGACAGAAAGACCCGCACCAAGATCAATGAAGCTGGATGCAAGCGACATGGAGGAGCTGACTGAGATACACAATTCAGCCAACATGACGGGACAGTCAGGAACTAAACACACGTGAGCTTGAGATAAGGACCGAAACGACCAGGCCATAAATCTGTGATATCGTCGTGATTATTCAAAGAGCAGCAACAAGGGGAACGAACCGCAATGATACCAGCCATGATAACTGGGATGACACATCTCATGACAAGGTCAGGTCGAAGGACCCCCATGGCAGAGATACCGACACCAGACTTTGCAGTGCCATAACTTTGAGCTGATTAGATGGGAGTGAAAGTGTTTACAACAAACGTGTACGAACCTGGCCCCGATGCCTAGACATATACGCGATGGAAGAATGGGTAATGAATCAACTTGTTGTTATTCGGGGGTGTCTTACAAGTGAACACGATTGCAGAAGTGCAACCCTGTGGTTCGATTTAATGTCGGCTCCCACATAGGCTGTTCTGTACTCACCATAGCACCAAAGAAGGGAGCGTATACAGGGCAAAGATCAGACATTTCTGTGTAACTGAAAGCGTTGCTCGTCGTATAACAAAGTCAACAATGACCACGGAGACCATTTTACTGCGGATGTTGCCGAGCTGAGATTCAATTTCGGTTACTACTGGTCAAAGGCTAGTAACTAGTACTAGCACTTACAATAGTATCCACGGTGATGGTACATACTGACTGACCTATGTCCTTTTGCTATCTTCCATTCTGCACTTCGTCACAGGACCATCATCAATTTATATATCCGTCATGTGAACACATACCACAAGACTCGCCTTCCCACATCCGCCCGGTTTAAATAGCTTCATCTCTGTGGTTGCTGTCTCAGCACACTCCCAATGCTCGACTGGGCGGCTACAAGTTCCGTGGCACTTGCATGCTTCGTGCTGCTGTATCTTCGACGACGAGCTCTCAGAACGCGATCTCCTTATCCATTACCCCCCGGACCTCCCGGTTTACCATGGTTCGGGAATGTTATCGGTGTCAACGCAGATGCTCCGTGGTTAACGTATGCTGAGTGGGCAAAACAATATGGTGAGTTACAATATGCTTAGTATCTGTACGTCATTCGTTCAACTCGACATCCACACAGGAGATTTAGTTTATTCTCGACTATTTGGAAAGGATATAATCATCATCAATTCACACAAGATCGCCAAGGACTTGCTCGAGATCCGGTCCAGAAATTACTCAGACCGCCCAACCATCGTCACCAGTGAATTGTGAGCCCCTCTCGATTCTTTTTGGACATCGTTGATCTCAATGCACTATTCAAGGTGTGGCCTGGATTTCAATTCCGTCCTTCGCCCCTACGGCGACCAATGGCGGCTCCACCGGCGCTTTTTTCATCAAACATTCAGGCTGAACGCTGTGGACAGATTTCGACCTTGTCAACACCGTAGAACATGTCACCTCCTCCAACAATTGCTTGAAACACCCGAAAAAGTTGATGAACACATTTTTCAGTAAGTCCGGGAGAACACGCACTGTAGGCGCAGCTCATCTTTCCATCGAGATACACAACATCCGTTATTCTGAACAGCGTGTACAACTATGATCCAGCCTCTCCAAAGGACAATATTGTCGACATGATGGCAAAAGTGTTGACCGTTGCTGTGCATGTACTTCGACTTGACGTTGCCGTGATGGTCGGTGCCTTCCCATGGTGTGAGTCGACCAAACGTCATCCCGTTCAATTGTAAGATGACCGTTTTTCAAGTGCTCTATCTCCCGTCATGCTTTCCCGGGATGGCTTTCAAGAGGCAAATGGCGGTGATACGGTCATATTCAGGAGAATATCTCGAACGGCCATTCAAATACTCCCTTGAAAAGGTGATAACGGACGTTCTAATTGCCCGCTTCCACACGTTGAACATTTAATTATGCCAGAGCGGCAGCGCCGCACCATCCATGGTGCAGGATGCATTGCGACACCTTGAAGAAAAAAGAGTTTCACCCGAAGGATCGTGGTTTCAGGCACTCAAAGGTGCATCTGGGACCGCATTTCTGGGTACGCTCACCATATCTTGAGCAACCATATTCTGATGGCCGTGTTTGTCAGCTGCTTCTGAGACTGTACGTGGTAGGGTGTTTTGATGAGGATTCCTTGATATGAACATGAAACAAGTCTAATTCGGTCCTGATGACGTTCTTCCTCATGATGGTGGTGAATCCGGAAGTTCAAGCAAAGGCACAGGCGCAAATCGACAGGGTGGTCGGCAAAAACAGACTGCCGAATATGGAAGATCGGCCACTGCTACCATTTATAGATGCCATTCTTCGAGAAACGCTCAGATTCAGTCCCGTCGGTCCTCTCTGTGAGTGTCTCGTAAGCACGGATTGCTCTTCCGCTCAAACATATGCAGCGGTTCCCCATGCTGCTGTGGACGATGACGTGTATAATGGGTTTCGTATTCCAAAGGGTACATGACCAAGCGCAGCTACAACTACGCCTGCTGACACCAGCTTTCAGGTGCGATCCTCCTCACGAATCTTTGGTGAGTTTTCTGGAAACAGTCCGAGATCCTCAATGACCTCTTTTTTAGGTCAATGGCACACGATGAAACTAAGTTCCCCAATCCACACGATTTCATTCCCGAACGGTTTCTCAACAGTGACGGATCGCTAAAACCCAATGACACGGATCATCTTGCTTATGGATTTGGTCGACGCATTTGTGTGGGAAAACATTTTGCGGACTCGTCCATCTGGGTGGTGATCGCTAGGGTGTTGGCCGTATTCAATATCCTGAGACCCCTTGACGAGAAGGGGATAGAGATGCCGGTCAAACCCAAGTTTTCATCTGGGCTTGCAGTGTGAGTGTTGCCTGATACATCATGCGGAAATTTTTGATGTTGTATCAATGCAATGCACAGACATCCGCTTCCGTTCAGGTGCAGGATCATCCCTAGATTTGAGGGGATAGATGGTGAGAAATTGGGGCAGTTGATTGATGCGAGCACCCCGTGATGCCTGTTCAGTTCCAATGATCATGTCTTATGACAGGCAATAGTAAGTATTTATGAACACCATTGTTGGAACAAGTTAGCCCCCCCGCCCAACCATTCCACCAAAGGACAGCTTCCGCATCCCTGCTGCTGGATGGAATGAACAGAAGTGATCAAGTCAGCATCTACAAACATAGCCGAACCCAGGGCTGGCATCTGCAAAACAGCTGGAATGAAATAAGCGGTCGGCAGAAGCTTGACTACTTACGAATACTTACGATATGAGCGGTGACTACTTTGATTGGTAGAGGTGCTCGGCTGAGAGTTCGGATTGTTTTCGAGCGACAGATCAAGAGATTATGATTATCAGGTATCACATGGTTGAATGATTAGATTCAGAGGATCATATGTATGCCTGTACACACAATCTACACTAACTATTGATGAGAGAGGTTCCACAGACTCGGATCCTCTCTTTGAGCAAAGTGAGCTGATCATACCTAAGAGGATCACTTGATAGGATTAGTATCTTATTGTAGACCTTTTCTGCTTTCACTGGTGAAAAATCCTGTGTAAGATAATCACCTGTCAAGTGCTCTGAAAGTGCCAAGTAAACAGCAGATCCAGCAGGCACGATGATGTGGGAAAAGCTCATCATTGTGTCATAAATGTAAGAGTAGAGCCCCCCGAGCCAAATTGTGTCCAAAACAACTAAGACAAGGGCATGGTGTTCAACAGTCAGAGATATTCAGCAGGCATTGTAAAAAATTGGAGGTCACTGCAGTTACCTACAGATGCCACAACCATGAAGCCATACAAGGCAGTTGGGTGATCGCACCCTGACCTAAACCAAAACAATCTGCTCATTGAGCACTCATTGAGCACGTAGATATTGCAGATGCTTGGCTGCTGGTTGCTGTATTTGGACTAGCATTAAATGAAACCATAGCCGATACTCCTTTTGTACAGTGCAAGTTACAGCATCTCTGGGTTTGTGATTAGGATTCTCAGATAGGCATAGCACGAAATCTGACTATGTATCACAGGTAATCTATGCATGATGCCAATGAGCTACTAGTCCTAAACCTCGGGTGTGCAGATTGTTTTTGACGTTCTCTAGACACTATGTTAAGATTGGATCACCCCTGCGTGCCCATCCCACGACCGTAAACCATCCGTAACTCATAAAAGTCAGCCGACTTTAAGCGTTCATTTCCTGCGTTTTGCAGATGGATGAAGGGCTCGGCAAATGTTACACAACTGCTGGATAGCCTTCTCCAGGGTCATCCAAGATGCATGCAGGGCTAAACTTTTTTTTTAGCAAAGCGCGCAATCACGATGGTAACGCCAATATCCGAGGAAGTACAGCAATCAAGATTCGCTATGGTACTGTACTGGCTTCGAAACTCATGGCGGTGCTCTGCCCCACTGATTTGGTACTTAACTGGACGATCAGTTCGAGTCACTTTGACGGTCCGCTATGCTCCTCAACCTCTACCCAATCAATTGGATGGCTGCGGGGACCTTGGTATTTGGATGTTTAGTCATCCTGTATCTTGGACCAGTGCTTCGGCGTCGTCGCTCTTTGCCGTTACCCCCGGGACCTCCTGGTTTACCATGGATTGGGAATGTTATCGGTGTCAACAAAGATGCGCCATGGTTGACATATGCGGAGTGGGCAAGAACATATGGTTGGTCGAATATTCAGAATCTTCAGTCCTATCATTATCTTATTCCAAATCGGCACAGGCGATATAGTTTATTCTCGACTGCTGGGAAAAGATATCATCATCATCAATTCAGAGAAGATTGCACAGGAACTACTCGAGAGACGTTCCAAGAATTATTCAGATCGTCCAAACTTTATCGTCAATGAATTGTCAGGCGTTCGATTCTTCTAACAGTGCTGATCTCAATCCACTTTTCCAGGTGTGGGGTGCAGTTCAATACGGTTTTCAAGCCCTACGGCGATCAATGGAGACTCCACAGGCGCTTTTTTCATCAAACATTTAGGCTCGATGCTGTGCACAGATTTCGGCCCAGCCAACACAATACTACATGTCAGTTGCTCCGGCGGTTGTTTGAAACACCCGAAAAGTTCAATGAACACGTCTTCCAGTAAGTTTGAGAGAACATCATGATACACCATAGGTGCAGCTCATCTTTCCATCGAGATACACGACATCCGTTATTCTGAACAGTGTGTACAACTATGATCCAACCTCTCCAAAGGATGATATCGTTGACATGCTTGCAAACATGTTGACAACCATTCTACCTGCACTTCGTCCTGACATCGCTGTTATTGTTGGTGCCTTTCCGTGGCGTGGGTCGATCAAATACTCTGATCAGTGTTCCATTGAAAGATGACAAAATTTCTAGTGCTTTATCTCCCGTCATGGTTTCCAGGGATGGCATTCAAGAGGCAGATGGCATTAGCAAACTCACATGCGAAGGAGTGCCTCGAGCGGCCATTTGAGTACTCTCTTCAAAAAGTGAGAGTGGACATTTTTATTGTTTCTCTCCCCCGTACGTTGAACTTCTACATGTTACAGCGTGGTAGTGCCAGTCCATGCATGGTACACGATTCATTAGGGCGCCTGCAAGAAAAAGGAAATTTACCTGAATGGATGAAGGGACTCAAAGACGCATCTGGGACGTCATTTATGGGTAGGCTGGTCAAACGCCCCACAAGATCATGTTCTGATGTCCCTGTTGGTCAGCTGCATCTGAAACTGTATGTAGTAAGACATTCTGATGGTGGTTCCCTTTGATAATGATGCGGAACAAGTCCAATTCGGTCCTGCTGTCATTCTTTCTTATGATGGTGGTAAGCCCGGAAGTTCAGGGAAAAGCGCAAGCGCAGATCGATAGGGTAGTTGGCCGAGACAGATTGCCAAACATAGACGATCGACCCCTGCTGCCTTTCATAGACGCCATTTTCCGGGAAACACTGAGATTTAATCCAGTTGGTCCCCTCTGTGGGTATTTTTAAGCATGAATTGCTCGTCTACTTACACAACGCAGCGGCTCCCCATGCAACTGTGGACGATGACCTGTATGCCGGATACCACATTCCAAAGGGTACTTGATTAACGACATATACTGCTGTCCATTGACATTGACATGTTTCAGGTGCTATTCTCTTGACGAACCTTTGGTTCGTATTCCTGCGTTCCTCAGTGAAATCCCTTCATTGCTTTTGTTTAGGTCGATGGCACATGATGAGACCAGGTACCCCAATTCACACAAGTTCATTCCTGAACGGTTTTTCAACGAGGACGGGTCATTGAAGCCCAATGACACGGAACACATTGCATATGGATTTGGTCGGCGCATTTGCCCTGGAAGACATTTTGCAGACTCGTCCATCTGGGTAGTGATTGCCAGGGTGTTGGCCATATTCAAGATCATGAGTCCCCTTGACGAGAATGGGGAAGAGATGTTGGTGGAACCGAAGTTTTCAAACGGGATTGCAGTGTGAGTTTTTCTGATTGATCGCGCTTTAAGTACAGGCAAAGGATGAATGGCTAAAGTTCCTTCTCCACCGAACGCGAATCTGGACAGACATCCGCTTCCGTTTAGGTGCCGAATTGTTCCTAGATTCGAAGGGATGGATTACACAAGATTGGAGCAGCTGATTGCGGCAAGCACCCCTTGATGCCAGTTCTCTTGAACTGCCTGAGGGAATCTGTGTTCAATGTTGTGTTTCAAATGAATGGTGACGCATTTCTGTCAAGCCACTAGTTCGCGCCGCAATGCTGTACAATTCGTGGTGAACTAAGTTAAGTAGTTACATAGAAGTTGAACGTTGGAGTTTCCATAGTCCACACGGGCGAATTTCAACCCACGAGGACAGGGGAGTATCATATAACTTCACTTGTGGTAAGGATCATGATCCGGGGTCGGAGCAACATGTCGGAATTCAAACTCCGTTAGCTCGGAGTTCTCACTGCTGTCCAACTCTGACAGCCAAATGACTGATGACAGAGGTTATAGACTCCTCCATTCCGTGGGCTGAAAGGACAACTTGAAGCTCAGTCATGATCTGAAGAGTTCAGGTATCCATCAAGTGATGACAGCCAATCAGCGTTTCTGATGAGATGCTATCACCCCTTGTTCAATTGCTTAAGACTCATGTCGGCGGTGTCATTCTGGAAACAATAGGCGGTGATCCACTTGATCGTTTTTAGGCACGGCCGAGGCTCGCCAAAGCAGCTTATGCTTACGTGCTCGGTTAAGAGAATAAGAGGTGTGTCCCATTTGTATTGAATCAGACTCGCACCTTTCTAGTCTCGCGAACGCGCCGTTACTAAACGCAGCGATACAGCGATGGGATCCACTAAGCTGAGGTGCTGATAGTATATCATACTATACTGCATGGACTTACTCCGTAACCCTGCTCGGGTTCCGTGTTAACCGAAGACAGTGGGACCCTGGGATTTGAAATAAACCCACTTCCAAGGACGCGTCCTGGTGGATTTGACGTATAAATATGCCAGAGCGCCACCCTACTAAGAGTGTCCGACGGTCTGCTATTCCCGCAAACTGCTACGCAATGCATGATTGGACGACTACGGGTTCCCTGGCGCTTGGGTGCCTAGTCATCCTGTATCTTGGACGACGAGCCTTCAGGAATCGAAGTCCTTACCCATTGCCCCCTGGCCCTCCCGGTTTACCATGGGTTGGGAACGTTATTGGTGTTGACACAGCAGCTCCATTGTTGACATATGCCAATTGGGCCAGAACATATGGTAGGTTTCGATATTCTTCACTCTATGCGTTATCAAACCGATATCCGTACAGGTGATCTAGTTTATTCTCGACTGCTAGGAAAGGATATTATCATCATCAATTCAGAGAGTATCGCCCAGGAATTACTCGAGAGACGGTCCAAGAATTATTCAGATCGTCCATACTTCATCGCTAACGATATGTCAGGCTTTTGACTCTTTGTTCGACTGATCTCAATCCACATTCTCAGGTGTGGGCTGCAGTTCAATACAGTTTTCAAGCCCTACGGCGATCGGTGGCGACTCCACAAGCGCTTTTTCCATCAGACGTTCAGGCTAGGAGCCACACTCAGATTTGTGCCTTATCAACATCGTCGAGCATGCCATCTCCTCCGGCGGTTACTTGAAATGCCAGAAAAACTCGATGCCCATGTCTTCGAGTGAGTGAACTAGGGAAAGTATGTCGATGGACAACTCATGTCTCCGTTCAGGTATACGTCATCAATAATTTTGAACAGCGCGTACGACTACGAGCCACCTTGCAAGGACGACCTCATTGACATGGTGGCAAACGTGTTGACGATCGTTTTGCCTCCCTTGCGCCCCGACATTGCTGTTATCCTTGGCGCTTTCCCTTGGTGTAAGTGAGTTCCATGCCCTGGTTCGTGGTTGATCATGAAATGAATAAATTTCAAGTGAAATATCTCCCATCATGATTCCCAGGCATGTCATTCAAGAGCGAAATGGCGGCGGTACATGCGTATACAAAGCACTATCTCGAACGACCGTTTGAGTATGCGCTTCAAAGAGTGGTAATTGTCTTTCAGCCACGCATTTCCAGCGTACGCAGATGACAACATGTTCCAGAGGGAGAGCATAGGACCGTCAATGATCCACGACGCATTGGGATACATGGAAGATAAAGGAAATTCACCCGAAGAATCGTGGATAGAAGGACTCAAGGAGGCAACTGGGACCGCGTTCCTGGGTACGTTATTTTGAGTCAGATGACCCGTGACATGCTATGCCGATTCCATGCGATTTAGGTGCATCAGAGACAGTACGTACAACGTCGTTCTCTCCGTGCCATGATTCCCATTGTTGACGAATAAACCAGTCGAACTCGGTTTTATTAACCTTCTTTCTCATGATGATGGTGAACCCAGCAGTTTCAGGAAAGAGCACAGGCACAAATTGATGCTGTAGTTGGCTCCGAGAGATTGCCAACAATGGACGATCGACCCGCGTTACCCTTGATAGATGCCATTTTTCGAGAAACACTCAGATATAGTCCGGTCCTTCCGCTCGGCGAGTCTTTTTAGACACACAACGCAGATATCTCATCCTTCCAATAATACAGCCGCTCCCCATGCTGCCTTGGATGACGACGTGTATGCTGGATACCACATTCCAAAGGTAAATATCCAAGGCAATTTTTTGGATCGAGTGAACGCCAACTGATGCTTGATCCCAGGTGCTATGATCTTGCCAAACCTTTGGTTCGCGTTTCTCCAACTTGGTATAATGTGAGACTTTTGATGTCCTTTTTTTTCCCAGGTCAATGGCCCATGACGAATCAAAGTACCCAAATCCTCATGCCTTCATTCCAGAACGATTCCTTAATGACGACGGTTCACTCAAACCTGATGATACGGAGAATATTGCGTTTGGATTCGGTCGACGCATCTGCGTTGGCAGACACTTTGCGACTACGTCCTTATGCACAGTTATCGCCAAGGTGCTGGCCTTGTTCAAAATATTGAGACCCTTGGACGAAAACGGGGGGGAGATACACGTGGAACCAAAGTTTTCAACTGGGATTGCCGTGTGAGTATTCACGATGGGCCCCGGGTTGATCGGTGCTGAATCACTGCCACGATTGATACCATTGCACAGACATCCGCTCCCTTTCAAATGCAGGATCGTCCCTAGGTTTGAGGGGATGGACGCTGAGAGATTGGAACAGTTGATTGCCTGCGGAATGTGTGCTGTAATTCTGTCCAGGCCCTCCGTTTGGGGTTTGTACCGTACTTATGTTAGCAGTACGTTTAAGTTTAAGAGATGATTGTCCAGAATCGTAAATGTGGAGCCACTCACCAAGAAGGTGTGTTGGCGATGAAACACTGTTACACTGTGAAGAGTGATCATGTGGGTAATCCAGGGATGAATGAAACTCTATGAAGCCTCGTACTTGGTTCTTTCATCGAGCGATTGGTGAGTGGTAGCGTGACGCATCGGATCACATCATGATTCACTGACAACACCAAGCCAACACCGTCTCAAAATGACTAATGACTCGGAGCAAAACAGTAACTTGAAGCTTCGGAAGTCTCCAACCACTGCATAGTAACATTTTGTCTTACCAAAGAATCGATGGAGTCCTTACTGACAATGCCGGGGGCAGTGACCACATACCTAGTCATCCTTGCCGAGGATAATCCCAGCGAGCTATGTGCTGGTCGACTCTAGTATGTAAAATGTCGGTGTAAACTCGAGCGAGACAGGTTGTATAATACCTTCAGGTGAGTCGTACTAGTGTATGTTTCGAACCAAGGAACGACACCTTACTCATTCTGACTACTGGTATAGCACTTCATGTAGTATCCACACAAATCTTGCACGCGGTACATGATTCGATTATGATCAACCCACCCAGACGCTCCACAACATCATATCGGTACCCCGTCCTGGGTTCCAATCGAGCGGATTCTCAACACTTACGCGAAACTCCGCGTCCACACGCACACGGATCTTGTCACTCAGGAGCCGCTCCCACAACTTCTTCCAAGATGCTGGCGAATGGGCGTACCTAGTCCTAGCATTCACCATTAGGCATGAAAGACTCGACGCCAAGATGAAGCGTGGTATGACTTACCGGCCCATCGTGTCATTGATGACGCCTTCCTCTGCTTTGGCAACCTGTCTCCCAAAGATCACCGCCGGACCTTTACCTTCGCTCACGTCCAGAAGCGTTGCAACGCGACGCGCAATCGCCTCTTGCGTCCCCTCATCAAACAGGTGGAAGAATGTACCCGCCCAGATGTACTTGACCCTCCCGCAAAGTTCGTTCAAGCTCCGGACGTCCTTGAGCGACCCATGTGCGCCATCCGCAACTTGAGGGAACGGACGCAGCACGACGTCGAAAATGTCCCCAACGAAGAACGGGATCTCGCAGCTGTCCTGGTCACCATAGAGTTCGTGACCCAAATCGATGAAGTCGCGTCGTACGTCGCACCCGATGAGCGAAGTTGCGGGGTATCCGGAATGGACAAGGTAACGCAGATCCGTGCCCACTATTGGCCGATTGAATTGAGCTGAACTATCCAACAGGATTCAGGCATAACTCACCGCAACAACCAATGTCGAGAAGCAAAGGTGCGTTGGATTGTCCAGTGGTGTTACCAGTTTTCAGGACGTGAGCGAACGTATTGTTTTCAGCCACAGCAAAAACCACATGGTAGGATGCATAAATGCATGGATAAGGATAGATATGGCTGCGACATCGCTGAAGTCAGACGATTTATGCTTTATTAGGTGTTGTTATAACGCACAATGCTCTGAGAAGAAACCAATGATTAGCGACACCGTGACACGCACCAAATGGTAATTGTGAACGGAAGAAACGCACTTCTTTCGAATCTCGAGGACCCGTTTTCTGATCTCTTCCTCAGCGTCGGGGACTTCTGAATTTACATCACGGATTGCATGAAGCAAAAACTTGATCTGCTTCTCTGATAATTTAGGTGACCCGTCGAGCGCGGGGATAAGCGAGTCGTCAGGTCGCCGTTCTCGAATAATGTGATCTTTACTTGACGCCATCACTAGAGCAGAGAATTGAAGAATTACCAGTGGATGGGATTCCCTGCAAGGCTATATATAATATACGCCTGTACGTTTTCCAAACTCAGTTTGCCTGTTAATCAATGAGCGGTCACACTGGCCTCCCCCCACAAAGTAATGCAGTTGCGAACAGGCAACATGTCTATAGATTAACGCTTGGGAAACGTTCCCGTCGATGGGGTACCGGTTACCGCAATTTATGCGAATTGGGGCTGCAGTTGGAGCAACTTGAACCTCCTCGGCCGCTTCATCGGTCCGAGTGCGATCAATACCTGCTTCTGAGCAGCTGAGTTGTTTAAAAGAGCAAGCCAACGGGTTACCAAGTTCCGGTTACCTACGGCTTGGGAAGGAATCCACGCCGGACCTAGCTAGCGTGGTGTTCCAAGGGAACGATTCAACGCAGTCAGACAGTACCTACCTAAACGGCCCGGTCAGAACGGCTTGTCCGTGGGGAAGATCATACCTTATCATCGCAGATCACTGTTAACATTCGTTGACGAGAATGTTCCTGAGTTTGTCCACTCTTTTCGATCATAACATTGTTGAATTGCGAGTTCATGTTGTGCTCGCACGTTCGTGGAAAAGGGAGCGTTCCTCCTACCTTGTCCCGTTCACGGTCTCGGGTTCACTCTTGAAAGGAACTGGGCTTCCGTAACAAGACACATTGTTTTCGCTGTACATTACGACTGGGTGTACATTGGCAACGACCCAGATGTTGATATTTTCGTCAAAAGGCTCGCACTATAATAGAAGAATGGTCAAAGGCCAACGTAGATGAACAGAATCCACCACTTGAGGGGTCATCGCTGATTGATCACATCGTGCCAACAAACCCGCATAACTTGCAAGCAAAGTTCAGGCCGCAATGTACAGCGCCTGGTCAGAGAGGAAGATGAGTCCACCGGGGGATGTGACAACGCGACGATGTCGCGAAGTTCCAAACGAGGTTTATCGGCCACTGTCGACAGAACTCGTTAGACCCCTTGCCATGCGAAATGAACCCATCCGACTCTTTCATCGGGCCGAGTGCATCCTCAAGTGTACGGACAGAGGAGTCGAAGCGGAAAGTAGTACGTAGCGACGTATTGCCAATCATCAACTTAATATGGTCTAGTTCGATCTTCACACATGGAAGGTGTGGTAGTCCATATGAGGGTGGCTGACGGACTGCAAGGAGGTGAAGATGCCGCCATGTTCCGCGCTAGAATTAGGTGAGCGCGGAAGAGTTGCAAGGGGAAAGAGATATGATGACCCGGAGACATGTATCCTTTGTTCCCACTGGCAGGTTTCGATACTGCGTAAATAGGAAGAAACACGAATGAGCCAGTAGGGCACCAAGAATGCGTGAAAGATTTCTCGTCGGCTATTCGTCAACAGACACGACGAGAGTCACGAGACGTACAGAGAATGCCAAGACATCCAGGCCCAGCCTGAGTGACTGCCTGACAATGCATTTCTACAAGGAGGACAATTCCCAGGCGACACCATCCAATGGGTCGTGTTTTCCCTCCCTATCTCGACATCGCATGGTACGCATGTGACAAAGAAACCCGTAATGATGCATGATGTTCTGAATGTTGTTGCATTGTTTTAAGAAAATAAAACAACATCAGTGGGAAATGGGACGTGGATTACACGTCGTCAAGAAGAATCGACGCATCACATCGCCTTTTGGTAGTGTTGAGTATGACGACCGGTCCGGAGTGGGCCGCTAACTTGAACCAGACCTAAGAAAAGGTTCTGGGGAAGCCTGAGAAACCCGGAGTCGAAACGTAACCCCCCTGGTGCAGTTCGCCTCGATCAATCGCGAGCGCGATGTCCCTGTTGTAATCGAGTTTGTTTTGAAATGGTGGAAGCTTTTTCATACTTTGTGGTGGTCCGAGACTAGAATCATGTCTCACGCATCAGACTCGGACTTTTCATCATTCCAAGGCTGTCGATCACGAACGAAAACAAGTCTAATCATCATCTAGGAACGAAATGACTTGAAGACCGTGTTTGATGCACTTTGTGTCTTTCGATACATTAGGGTATAGTATCAGGAATGATTCGAGTCTCCGTCACGTCATCATCATAATTCAGCCCCGATGCCAAATCTGCCTTCTATCGATTCCGATTCCTCCTGCCCTTCATTGAACTTGTCAGGAAAAATGAAAGGATATCATACTCGTAATCTCACGCAAGTGGAATCAATAAGCCTCGTGCTTCTCGTAGACGTCCACGTCAGTTGATACCGTCTATATTCGAGTCTTCTCTGACATTCGTATCAGGCCCTGACTCGGAGCACTCGTATTCTTCCATCACTTTTTCCGGAATCTACGACACCAATGCGTCAAAATATGCCATGGCGCAACAAAAGAAGGGTAAGGAGATGGTCCGCGTAAACTACGATGGAAGACGAAGCAAAAAACGGAGGACGAACCGGCAACCTGATGATATACGCTGTCAGCGTCGAACATGCCGCAACAATAAAAACCGTCTTCAGGCTCGCCGCGTACGCATCGCGTACTTCACGCTGGAGAGGATCAGAGAGTGACATGACAAGACTAAGAGAGTGTCGAATGGCGGTGATAATCTTTACGTTGAGTCGGATCACATTATTACATCCAAGATAACCGTTCGGGTTGATAAGGACACAAAGAAAATATGTGTCAGCAACACCCAGCAACCAGCACGACCTTATCCATGTACCTTTTCGGAATCAGGGGCGTGAATACGGAGACGGAGCTCGTCGTCGAGGCGATATTGGAACACGGCGGAGGCAATGGCAACACCGGAGGTTTGTCCTGTACATATGTTATGTCAACCAGTACGGACACTCACGAGGCAACCGAAAACTACGCACCGAGACCTCTGAAGAGTTGTCCGAAAGCTGTTCCAAATGCTATCTGGGACTCTGAAAAAACACGTCAGCTACCCGTTTCGTCTTTCCAATTATTTGTCCGTACCAGACAGGTGTGCTTGCAGCGCGACTATCCCGAGCAACTGCATCAGCGACTAATCAAAACCAAGATATAGGACACACTCAAAACCGTCTGAAACACAACTGCGTTCCCAAACCCAATTGGCACGACGCTCAACCACTTTTGCATGAACCCAGAGTCTTCGCGTAAGAAAACGAGTGGAATGACGCCGCACAATGGGAGGATGCCGAAAACTAGATTGATGGTTTTGTACTTGCCAGTACGACACATGAGCCAGCTAGTGTACGATGAGCAAATGCAAAGAAAACAGAGTAGATGACGTACCCGGCGAACAATGAGCCGAGACCCATGGCAAGACTGTCTGGGAGTAAATGCAGACCTAACTGAATTGTTCAGTGCTGGCTTACAACATGAATAAGAAGTGAGTACCCGCAATGGACGCGCTGTCCAAAGGCACCGTCTGAAACCACAACGGGACAAAATACATGACCGAAAAATTACACACGGACACAAAATAGTTGCTCAGCCCGACTAAAACAGGGACTTTTGCACGTAGGAGACAAGGCGGGAGGACAGGTTCGGGTGCGAACATACACTCGACGACGAGGAAAAAGATGAGGAAGACGAAGGAGAGGACCAGGGGGATGACGACTTGTGTATCTGTCCACTATGAAGGACAAGTTGCAAAGGAAACAGAATACATAGGAGCAGACTGACGGGTAGATCTTCATTGAATTTCATGCTGAGCCACGTGAGCGACGATCCGATCTAGTATGAGAGGTGTCACTCGGGCATGAGAAACATGCAAAACGTCAAACTCACCAGGAGAAAGAGCGTGATGCAACCCCCGAAGTCAATTCTGAATAGAACCTCCCTCGCACTCTGGCCCTGACCCTGTGGAACATACCCTCAATACCTGCTTGCAGGATAGAGATGAAACACTCACTGGTGTCACGTAAAGTAGCGTATGCGTAATCAAGAATATCACCAGGATAAACAATGGAACCTGACACAAGAAGGTCATGCGCCATCCAAACCTCCAGCATCGTTAGCCCTTCTCGAACACCAATGCCAGACATAAGACACGTACAAATCGCTCAAAATGCCACCAATGGGTCCACCAAGACCCAAGCCGAGCTGTGTCATGCAAAAATTGGAACCAAAAGGCTAGTACCCATGGCAAGGCAAACTTACGCCCTGAGAGATGCTAATGAATGCTTGGAAGAATGCGCGTTCCTGGGTGATGAACGCGATGAATGACAGTGAGTATTTAAGTGGAGAGCTTGTGAACCTACTCTAATGTTGTACAAGTCTGCAGTAACGATCCTGGACGCGTCGGGGTGTAACACGCGTTAAGTTATTCGGATGGAGAATAGCACTCACATGGCCAGCAGCTGGACAGCCCCACCGCCCATACCGGCGATCTGCGAGACCGTGTCAGGATTGGAAATTTAATAATGAATCTCAATAGCCGAGAGATGGGGTATACGTACGAAGCGTGCGACAGTCAATTCGACCATGCCCCCGGCGATGCCGCAAAGAAGCGTGCCAATAGCGGTCGCTAACAAAGCGGTTTGACAAGCTGCACGACGACCGAGGATGGTACACAACCGTCCATAAAGAGGTGTAAATGTGCAGGTGGACAACAGGTAGCTGACAAGTGCGAAATAGGATGATGGGTCGGGGACAAGGCGGGGAACGTACGAAGTACCTAACCAACTTGCCTGGTTGGATCCTTGAAACTCGGAGGTGATCGATGGCAGCACTGTGATGGCAACGTCAGGGATAAACGGATTTCAAGGTGCGGCAATTATCCCACACGTAGCGACCAGCGTTACTATAAGGTGCAACTGTCACTGAAAGGATCATTTCCACCCCACACTGGCACGTACAGTTTAAGTTCTGAATTCCGGTCGTTAGAAAAAATGAAAGCTACATAGCAGCAAGAGGTGCGACTCACACAAAGAAATGTTCCTGCCCACAACGCGGCAAGAATACTATAGCGAGTACCGCACGGGATCTGTTGGCATTCGAGCAACTCGTCTTTGCCCGCCCTGCTTGAGTGGAGAAGGGGAGTGCGCTCCGTGTCGTGTGTTGCCATCAGGAAGAGGATTTTGGTGGCGTTGCAGGGGGAGCGAGATTTGTACCTAGGGAAGAAATGAAAATGAAAGAAAGCGAATAGTGATCGGAACTTAAGGCGGGAGTGAGCCAAAGGCTCAATCGGATTACTTCTTTCAGGGTCAAGCCAGATTGGCAAGCTGCATTCTCCAAGAGGTCCATTAGTGCAAACAGGGATGTCGGTCGTAACTTTCACCTGACATGAACACGGTAGGGAAAACAACGAGACTTGCGGATACTACATACGTAGAGACTACCACGATGTCAGTGAGTCGGTCTCTACCAAATATGTCGGGCCTTACTCACGGTCCCCGCTGCATTCTTTTCTCTTTTCCCCATTCCTCCCTCGAACAGCAGCAGCATTGTTATACGCTGGCTCAGTCAGTCGAGCTTCGATTCGTGTCGTCTGTAGATAGCTGCCCCGGTGAGTGTTCAGCGGTCACTATCTGGATTGAGTCCCGTCTCACGCGTACTATAGACATGTCATGTAGCGTTATCATTAAAGAGAACGTCGATCAATACTTAATTGATACAGTTGTCTTTTTCTGAAGGCGTGTATATCATCATTCCAACCAACCCACCTGATGGTCAATTTGGAGCTCTATAACGGGTAACGTGCGATGCTCGTCTTGACTTACTTGACTTATACGTTACACTTCCTAGCAACAATATCACACGATGATAAGCGTGTGGCTTGTGGAACAAAGATTGATTGCCAAGCATTGGTGCTATATGGAAGGGGATTGGGCTAGGGCTTTCACTGACTCCCGGAGTTGACTTTCGGTCATCAAGATGCCTCTAGCGGGTATTATTGAAACTCCGGATGTGTCGTTCAGGTCCTTATCGCTCTCCAACGAGTGCGCAGTAAGCGGGCCATGTCATGCCGGTGAGCAGTGGCGTTAGTTAATCTGAAGCTCCAATGACGAAACCGCAGGCGAAACCCGAGTTCCAACGCCAAATCTGCTTATAACTTATCAGTTTGAATTAGCTGTGGTCTTACGACCGCTCCCACATACTCAGCCTTTTGGTGCTCACCATGTCCATGAGCAGTGGCAGGATCACAGAACACAGTCCGCTCCTTCAAAAGGTCAAGCCGGGCAAAGATGCCCCACTTCAGTGCCATCAGATATCTCGGACGACTGGACACTGTATCCTTGCAGCATTGTGTGCCGGCACATTTTTCTGTGTGCGTTACTTCGCTTCATGTGCCACAGTGACATTGATGGTTGTCAGAACTTGAACTGTACGTGACAACACCCATAACTTGGTGACGATGGATGTTGAAAATGCTCACCAGTAACAATGGTGGCCACTCGTGAGAAGGTTCACGAATTCGGCACCTATGAGGCTTTATGAATTTTCAGTGTTGCCCGCGATCACATCGGATTTCAAAGGATCAAACCAAGCTAGTTGGATTGGCACTGCGTACGCTCCTAGGCTCTCGACTCACGTTCGCTCACATAATATATGCCTCCCAGGTATTTGCTCTCAAGCTGTAGCTTCACTCCGCTCTATGGACGTCTGTGTACCATTCTGGGTCGTAGGGCGGCCTGCCAAATCGGATTGATTGCAACCGCCCTTGGCACCTTCCCTCTTCAAAGAAAAGGTACCAGTCCTAGTGTGCTTGAGCAACTATTTTGTGTCGGTTTGCAACTTTTTCGTGACGTACTTCATCCCGTTATGGTTTGAGACAGTGGTTCTGGATACCGCATCCATTGCTGGTATGTTGACACATGGCATATCGGCATTAAGCTACTAAAAGACTCCTTTTCGGTGGCAGGGCTTCACTTGTTCCCACATAGCCTTGCAATGGGATTGGGTTCGTTGCTAGGAGGGTTTGTCATACTCTTCTCCTTACAGAAGTTAATTCAAGGTATCAATCAGATGGTTCGTCCATCGAACGGGTAAATACAGAATGCTCAACGTCATCTTCGGTCTCCTTCCTCTCGCTGGACTCATCCCGATCATTCTCATGCGAGAGGGTTCCGGGTTCATCCAGAAGTGGATGAGCGTCTTTCCGATTGGCTTGGGGAATTCAGTCATGTTTCTGACGGTGCTAAGTGCGGAGTTCTTTCGTGATCTTGAATGTTGTACGCTACTTACTCACGGGGATTGTTTCCTTGTCTTCATTCTCGTCGCGATACAGGCGCACTTGCCCGGTATGTTTGCGAGGACGTATATGCCCTGGAGGCATTCTGACCAGCAGTATGTCCACAGAATCAACAATTCCCGTTGGAACGGCAGTCTCGCAGTTCTTTAGGAGCCTCGGTGAGTACTTGGCATGACCTTGTTAGTTGGGCTTTCATGTATCTGAACCCCTTCCATAGGACAAATATCCAGTGTCGCCATTGCCACTGCTGTCTTCCAGTCCCAGCTCGAGGTCGAGCTACGTCAGCGGATACATGTTCCTGACGCGGATAAGGTCAGCTTCTTTTTCCCATATAGGTGATGTGTATGATGTACTTATACCAATTACCATTCGATCTCTCGAAATCGGTTGATTGACGATCCCACGCGAAACAATATTCGAAAAACCAGATCGTCTCAGAGATTCGACGCTCGCTCAGCTTGGTATTGGCGCTCCCTGATGATCTCCAGCGCCCCACGCGGGACGCTTATGCGGCAAGCTTGCGCATCGCGTTTGTCTTTGCGACCTGTTGCTTGCTCGTCTCTTACGTTCTCCGTTTACCGGTGAGTTTTCCGTAGGCATAGGTCGTTTTAGTGCCTGCAATGCAAATCTTGCTAATGTTCGTTTGCAGATTCCAGAGGCGGCAGCGATGAAAGCTGGAATAGCAAATTCCAGACGCCGCGACGTAGAATCTGAAATCCATCAGCATCCAGGCGCTCAGCGAATCATGGCGTCGATGTCCGATTCCGATTCTATATACGAAGCGTCTCGCTAGTGGCGAAAAGTCGAAGATTTGATTGTGGAAGAAAATATATGTAAAATTTGCCATCCCGCAAAGACGGAGATGGTACTGATTCAGAGCCTGTTCATTGATGATTTGCTGTCATGGATTGTCTTATGTCGTGTATCCTACTCTTGAGAATATCTTTGGAAAGGTGATCAGCGTGTCACGTCGCCTCGCGATCGCATCACCATCGACTTATTCCTCGGTCCAAGCAGCAATAATGATCCATTCGGGTTTGATAGCGAGCTCGCTACACCTACGCATAGCGCCTGTTGAACGAGTTGCATGACGTAGCCCACATATCATTTCATGCCAACAGCCTCTTGTAGTTCAGGCTTCATGTGTACTCTAGTCAACAAGAAGAAACGACGACGGCTGCTGTAGGAATACACTTCTCTATACATTCTGCGAGACTTGCTAATGACAACGTACTTGAAGCATCCGAGCAACAAACAAGTTGTTCTTGGCCTAATACGACTCCCAGTCCCTTAGTTAGTTTGTATCTCAATAGCCCCACACCCAACACTCCAGCAAAATTGAATTGCACTTCCTACTATGACACCGCGTCGATTTCCGTGTTTCACATTGCGTTCGGCTTGAATATCCATCAAAAGGCACCCCTGTCAATCCAATACCCTACCCATGCATCCGCCTCCGCTTCCCCGATCGCCTGCATATTTGCCATCGTCATACTCACTTTCCGCGCCTTCACGGTACTGAAATTGGCCAAGCCTCCTGCCTCGGTGTTACCAGAACCCGCATTGCGGATAGCGTCGTCTCCCCGCACTAACGCACCGAAGAACTCGAGGAGTTTGATAGCAGGCTGAGTTCGACATATTAGTGGCGGTCATTCAGCACGCGAACATACTTACGATCTTGGCTAAATCATTTTCAGTAGCGTTCTCGGCTTTCCTCTTTAGCAATGTAAACCAGTCTTTGAACGGAACGATCGGGAGGACATTGTCTCCCTCGAGGAGCGCCTTTCGCTTGATGATCGCACTTCGCACAAACGCAATGATTTCTGCCCAGGGAGCACTGCATGGGTTCACAATGTTGAGTGCAGGGGGTGGCGACTCTTTAGAAAACGCCATCTCCATAATGGCAGATGCCACCTCTTCCTCGCGCAGCCACGACACGCACTTGAATCATCAGTCAAGATGATGGCGGTCAGCAACAACGAATTGGATCAACAGAATCACTTACACCAGCGGCTTCCGGGAGAACACCGAGGGCGATACTGGACTTTACAATAATTGGGAACCAGTCCGTTGTGGCCCAAGATCCGCCATGCCCACCGGCAATTTGGCCGATACGAAGGGAGGTTGCGTGAATCCCACTCTTGACGATGATCTGTACGTCCATCTCAGTACAAATTGTCCATGTGGCTGTTGCATTTGATTACTTGCCCTTTCAGTTACGTATTTGCCCTCTCCATAACCTGCTCCAATAGCGGCAGTAGCGTCGAGCTGAACCTCCTCTGGGAACGAACCTTGAGAGTTGTCCCAGCTTTGTGCACTGCCAATTGAAGAGGTGAATAAGAAGCGAACGTTCTGTTTCTGCGGTGAATCTGAAGCGAGATCGATAAGATTCCGCGACGCCCGGATGTTGTCCTCAAAGGACGAAATAGTCAAGTTGAAATCGAGTCTCCAAGCGTTGTGGATGATCACGGTAACGGAATTCTTGATCTGCACATAAATTACATGTATCTTCGAGGAAATTTATCTCAGAGTCAATCTTACCTCTTCGTACTGAGTGGGAGACAGGCCACAGTTTGGTTGGGATGCGTCAGCCTCGACATAGCAAAGCTTACTCGAATCCAAGAGGTCGATCGGAAGTACTCTGTCTTTGAACGCCGACTTCTGTCGTTCCTGAATTGACTTTTTGGCTGAGGGACGGTTAAAAGCATAGACCCGCTGAACCACAGGGCATTCTATAAGCTCTGAAAGTAAGAATGATCCGAGACCACCCGTGGACCCAGTGAGCAACACGACAGCAGGTTCGATCAACGGGGCGCTGGGCAATACACCATCCATAGGTCCGCGTAAGCCTGCGGAGTACTTTTCAATCGTGGCTTGGATGGCTTGCTTGTGTTGCTCGATGAAATCGATCCCTTGTCCGGTACCATCACCAGTGACGAGGGTGGAAATACGTGCACTAAGCAGCTGAATTGTTGGGTTGTCAAAAATGACATTCTGGGGGATGTAGGCAGCCGCCTTCCTGAGCTCCGAGTCGGACGATTTTCGCAGAGCACCTAGAATCCTATTTCTGAGATGTGTGACACTCAAGCTACGAAAAAGTATTTGCAAAGCACTTTGTGAGTACCACCTTAAAGCGGCATATCTGTCGAGACGGCGCACCTATCAAATCCCTGAGCAAACAAGTCAGCATTGGGATCAACAGAATCGTTGGAACTGATAGCGCGGGCATGCTCCAGCAGCCATGCTTCGAGCACTTCGCTTGTCCACGCGGACGGCCCGGCAGACCCGCCTGCCGAGCTTGCTTCAACTGTATCATACCTTATATATATAAGACGGACGTCCATACACACGCAAATGATATTACTCACAATGTATTTATCTCCGATTCATAAGCTTTTAGAGTTGCTTTCCGGAGAATGGTACCCTTTGGAACACGTAGCATGGGCTTGTTCTCAATCGTAATCAGAATCATCTCCTTGAAAATGCGACTGAACGCAGGTGACGCCTTGTTTGCTTCTTCGATCATGGACCTATGCTCATTCCAGTCAACATATTTGCACAGGCGAAGCTGAATGACATACCAAACTTGATTTCTGAACTCGGCCACGGCTTTCTCGTCTTTGACATCTATGGCGTAATCCGGGCGAGGTTCAATGAGAATACCAACTTGGTTTCGTTCCCGTCCGAACATGACAACACCCTGCACTAGTCGAGAAGATCCAATAATGCTCTCCATGGGTGCAGGAACCGTCTTTTCGCCAGACGCAAGAATGATGACGTCGTCCGCCCTGCCCACGCTGTCATGGAGAGAGAGAACGTTACGGCTACACTCAATGTAGTAGACCAGTGAGACACGTACATCCGCCAAATGTCCTTGGTTGGATGCTTCACAAAGACATCCGCAGTAGCGTATCCCTTGACATCGGGCAGATTTTCTATGGCCATCTGGTGTTCCTCGGTTGACTGAATCAGATTCATCTTGTGAGTGTCTATCGCAACACGATGGAATGAAACTACTCATACCAAGAGCTGCAACTCATATGTATCGTCTCCCTGTGGCTCCCACCTTATTTTCTGCTTTTCTGGGAAACGAATCCACATCCAGTCACCATCGGCGATATCCTGTTCGCTAGTTATTGCCACAGGAATTCCAAATTCCGTCCCACCGTAAGCACTGCCAAGCTTGACCCCAGCTGCACACAGCTTCTGACCGATGTTGACAGGCAACGGTCCACCACCAAAGACCTGGATATCATTAGCTCTAAAAGGACCCAGATCACAGCAGATGGGACACACGACAGTATCGATCTTCTTGAGGACTTCAATAGCCTCATCTGAGAGTGTCATCTGTTCAAGAAATGCCGGAACAGTCATCAGGATATTACATCCAATCTGCTTGAGTTCGTCCGTCATGTTGTCACTTGTCGGTATCACCGGCTGAACGAGCGGGTCGTCGAACGTACGCGGGGGATAAACCACAGCCGTGACGAGGTATACAATTGGAACGTAAAGCCCAGCAGTGATACCAAAGGAATGGAATGGGGGAAGTGCCATAGAAGCGATTCGTCGAGGAGGAGCAAAATCGACATATGGGTGGAAAGATGCTACAGATAATAAGGAGGTGAGTCGTGAAGGATTTTGTAGTAGTAACGTACAATGTGCAGTCCATTGGGTTTGAATCCTGTAACTGTGTGGAATCGGTTTGGGAAATCCAGTGCTACCTGAGGAATGAATATAGATTGCAGGAGAGTCCAAGTTCGGACGTTTAACGAGAGGGGGATACGGAACGAAAGGGTCGGATACGGCTTCATGCCCAAGCTTTGGAAAAGCACAGGGGAGAGTGGGGAGTTCATAAACGATTAGATGTTCCCCTTCAATTTCACGTCGGACACCATCAATAAGCAATTTATGGGCATGGTTCAGCGTTAGGATGCGTGAGCAGTTGGTCTTCTTCATCATGTGAACAATCGCCGCTGCTGAGTTCCGGGGAGACGTCGGAAATGGCTTGACTGAATGTGAGAAGGGAGAAACATAGATATATGGGCACGTACAACCCATCCAGCGATGGACAACCCAGCGACAGCGGCATGATAGAGTATTGTGTCCGTATTTGCAATGATCATGATGACCTCTGCGTCGTGACCCTCATGACAGGGGCGAAGAGCATGTGCTACCCGATGGGCCGCTCGACCAAATTCGAGGAAGGAGATTTCGGTCAGTGTGTCGGGCATGGTTTCATTCTTGTACACAAAAGCTGGATAGGATGGGTTTCTTTCCATATGAAACTTGAGCAAATCAGAGAATAGAAGTGAATCACGAAGAGGAGGGAAATTGAGAATGGTAGAGGCCATGGTAGATGGAAGATGGGTTGGTGGGATGCTGGATGGGTAGTATGGGCTGTTATAACCGGGAGAGCTGTGAGAGTGGTCTTCCTACAACGGGGTTCATCGGCAGAAGGTGTACCATGGTGATTCACGCAACGCGATAACGATCCGTGAGCCGCACTCAGGATTAGAAAGACAGACAGACGTGCGCCCACGGTATTTGATCTTTCTGGCCGAAAGTACCACCTAAGGAAACGTTTCATGAAAATCCGTTGGACAGCGATACGCCCATCGCTCCTAATGAGACTTTAGGTTCCTGGAGCTAGTAGCTCCCTGGAAGCACGAAGACACTTGATTGGAGCTTTAGGCGAGTGGTACTGGTGGCTAGCCAGGGGGTGACCTCTGAGTAATGAGTATAGGTAGAGTCGAGTTGCTGTGAGGCTTTCTCACCGGGGATCGGATTAGGCGGTCCCAGGATGCCCGTGTATGACCGTACACCTCCCCAAGAACGCCGACAATGCCCGGCGGAAACAGTTGCCACTCTACACCCTCGGACGGTTGGCCTCCTGCTCTGTCGTACCCCAAATCCGATGGTGTTAGACCGCGGGGAATACCATGCACGTACGAATATCCGCGAATGGTCATTGTTATGCGTTGGTAAGTTACAGTGTTACGTCCGGGTTGTGGTTGTTAAGAATCCTGGCTGTAACAACTATACCGCTCAGCTGCTGAAGGTATTGTTCTATAAATGAAATATACAGCCTTACTATTTCCCTCTCCGATTCTCGACCCCAATTTAACTCGGATGAGGTATCGGGTTGCGCGAAATGCATGGAGCTCATGCATCTAATAACGACGTGGTGTCGTTCAAATCCTCAAGTTAATTGACTTGCTCATCCTGTCCAATATCCAATATAAATATGCTCCGCCCAAACCCCAGCACACTCACAAAACGTGTGTAGTATGGCAACTTTGTAAGCCAAGTTCATTTATCCAATGCCCGCATCGCCGCCCTGTTTCCCGGAAAGGCTCCCAGTATGTTCTTGACAGAGGCCACTGTGGCGAACGCTCGCACTGCAACACTGCTACATCTAAAGTTCGGAAAAAGGGCGATGACAGAATATGAAGCTTAGAATATCATGATTGCTGCCAGGATGAATACGAAATACTTTGCCCAACCACTGCATTGTGTGAGGACGGAGAAACGTGACGGAGAAACGCGAGTTCTGTAAGAGGATACAGCTGGCTGCAAAACTCTAGGCCAAATTTTCGGGATTTCAACTCAGGATTTTTGTTTATAGGTGGAGTAAAATAAACGAAGCAAAGTTGCTACGCCATTTATGGAAGCATGTATAGCCACGTTGGTGTCATGAACCGCCGCCACACCAAGTCAGCACTTAGCTTCAGCACTCAGTGCTCGGTCTAGTCTGATAAAGGGCTTATGTATAATCAGTACCCCTCTGACGTAGGTTGCGTGCAATAGTCATCTCGTCAACCTTTATGTTACAAGCTTCACTGAGCTTCTAGTGTACGGTAGATTAGACTAGGCTAATTGACCGTGCGTTGATTAGCACTGCTAATCAACGCTAATCAACTGTCGTTCTCGGAGGGGTGCATTTGAGATCGGTCGATTAGGGTAGATTAGCTATGCGACGTCAAGACATGTCTAGTATGACAGACAACATAGAAATTTTGTTGGCTGCATGCATACGTCCTTCACTGCAAATTCACAATGAATCCGCTCATAAAGACCAGCTTCAGCTACTCAGGCTATACCTGCACAACCTACCAGAGCAAGACAGCGTCCCTTATCGTCCCACCACCGAGTCGGTCTACGCATTCGACACATTTGCTGTTGATCCGGAATGGGAGCAAGACATTGGTCTCGAAGGCGCCGTGAATCGCGAGCTTGAGGTTCGGTTGGGGAGTCGCGCCAGGGGTCCTGTGGTTCTAATTGAATGTGGCCCGGGCCTCAAGTCTGTTGTGGATGTCCTTGGAAAGTATCTCGCCAAGTTTCCGGAGTCGATGGTCTCGAAGAAATGGGTCAATGATTTAGTTGAGTCAGCCAAGGTTGCTTACAAAGATGCGGAAACACTGGTGCGTCGCCAGATGGCCCAGGATTGCAAGACTCGCTCAACGTCAACACCCAATACCTCCGAGATCTTCTCAATGACACGGTCAGCTCGGGACCTGTTGCAACAGTGAATACTGAACATTTCAGTGAGCAAAAGGGAATGGGGAATGGTGGAGAACCCTCATTTGTTGTGCTAGATGCGTCCGAGTGGGGTACATGGGTCAGAAAAGAGATTAACTGTGTCTTTTTGCAAATCTACGCTATTTGACAGCTAATTAACGTTGTTTTGAGGATGCGTTAATCTACCGTAAAATACACCAGTCGTTTAGGGTTCCACGGATGATACTGTAAACCGACTTCGGGTCAATCCGAAATCTACCGTACACTATGAGCTTCTGTCGCAGCTCCGAGAGGTAAACATCTGGTGTTTGTTCGATGCACCAGGTTCAGAGAAGAAAGTATTTGGTCCAGCGCCACCTATAAACAAAAATCCCAAGTCGAAATCCCGAAAATTTGGCCTAGAGTTCTGCAGCCAGCTGTAAAAGCCTGCGTCTGACTTGAACGTTGAACGACTCCGAGCAATGCTGTTCAACAACTCTTTCCACAAGGGCCAATGAACAGACGCACGATCAAGACCAGTTGAAGCTAACAGCCCAGATGTCAGCCATGATGTCACGGAGGTGTCCGGATCATCATATGGATGAGGGAAGACTGCGATGATACTAAAGTTGTCAGCAATGTATATTCACCGTAATGCGTCGATTTTTTGGAGGACCGGAGCCGGGGCCAGCCAAAATGAGTGATTTTTTGCATATTGCATATTCATTAGAGTGAGACTAGGATATATGCATTAGCATGGAGCTATGAAGGGGGGGTGATTGAGTGTTAGATGGTCATTAATGCATTTGCGACCTTGGCGGAAGTGCACAAGCTACTGGTAATCACAGTACCACTGCTGCCACTCATCACCCCCCTCTTCGCACAACTACAACCGCCACCGCCACCATGTTGCCAACAGGTGTTTCATCCTCAATGTACGGACATTCATAAAATGCCATCTCCTCTGCGCATCACCACATCCGCCGCGTCCTAGTTGTTGACATGCATACCGTGTAGTACATGGACTCGGCCGATGGTTGCATCCCGGACACGGCGAATGGCTTGGCGATGCCAGTGGCTGCTTACCCTCACCACATTTCAGGTGTGGCCCGGGCAATCACAAAGATCAACGACAACAACGACGCTGACATATCGATGGACCGTGTGGGCCGTGCGTGCGCATACACGTCCAAGTTGATACGCGAAGGCAGCTGGGTGAGGAGGGTCGCGTGTGGACAGCCAACGAGGTGAACGTGGGGGTCTGCAAGGACAACTCGGGCGGAGTGTCCATTTTCACATCCATGGATGCATAGGAGGGGCGGTGAGGTCGGCACGGTCACAGATTGTGCAAGCCGAACGTTGACAACGTTGAACACCGTCGTTGTCGTGTCGTTGTACTTGCTGAGTCGGCGTCGAGTCTACGTCGTCATCATTTTCAAGTCAAATTGGTAGACGAAGTAGACTTGTGACATTTATGTCACACATTGTCACGCGTTGTGGTCACAATAATGCATTAGGATTCTCTATGCATTAATATAAATAGCCCACCTTATCTCGTAGCTAGTGTACAGCACATTACAAAGTCTGTTTCGATCTCTCATTTTCCATCCATGTCAGAAAGCCCCCTTTGCAATCCAATATCCCACCCAGGCATTCGCCTCCACCTCCCCAATTGCCTGCATGTTGGCCATCGTCGGGCTCACCCCTCTAACCTTGACAGTACTAAGGTTGGTCATACCCGCAGCCTCTGTGGCACCAACGCCGATGCTCCGAATAGCCTCGTCACCTCGCGCCAAAGCACGGAAAAACTCGAGCAACTTGATGGCCGGCTGATATTGATGCGTTAGCAATGATTTATCAACATGCAGTAAGCCAACTCACGATCTTGACAAGATCGTCTTCCGAGGCGTTCTCGGCTTTGCGCTCCAACAGGTTAAACCATTCTCCAAAGGGAACAATGGGCAGGACGTCCTTGCCTGCGAGCCCCTTTCGCTTGATGACCGAACGTCTTACGAATGCAATGATCTCCGCCCAAGGTGCACTACGGGGGTTGACAATGTTGAGCACCGGCGGTGGCGATTCTGTAGCAAATGCCGTCTCCAGAATGGCAGATGCTACCTCTTCCTCGCGCAGCCATGACACACCCTGGAGTCATCCTCAATATACACAATTTTCTGGATGAACTAATCACTTACACCCGCTGCTTCCGGCAGAACACCCAGAGCAATGCTAGATTTGATGATGATCGGGAACCAATCTGTGGTCGCCCAAGACCCGCCATGTCCGCCAGCAATCTGACCTATGCGAAGAGAAGTCACGGGTATCCCACTCTTGACGATGACCTATTTATCCCTCAGCTCGTTACCAATCGTCTAGTCTTTAGTCATCTCATCGTGACTTACACGTTCAGTGACATATTTGCCCTCTCCATAACCCGCCCCGACAGCGACAGAAGGATCAAGTTGGACTTCCTCTGGGAATGCACCTTTCAAGTTGTCCCAACCCTGCGCGGATCCGATTGAAGAAGTAAACAAGAAGCGGATGCGCTGCTTCTGTGGTGAATCTAAAGCGAGGTCGATCAGATTTCGTGACGCTCGAATGTTGTCCTCAAAGGACGATATCGCCAAGTTGAAGTCGAGGCGCCATGCGTTGTGAATAATCACGGTAACGGAGTTTCGGATCTACACACGGTACATTAGCGCGTGTAGTTTCAAATTTGAAGATATCCCACCTCCTCGTACTGATCCGGAGAAAGACCACACCGCTGCAGAGACGCTTCGGCCTCTACGTAGATGAGCTTGATCGAGTCCAAGAGGTCCACCTGAAGACCTCTGTCTTTGAACGCCGCCTTTTGTCGTTCCTCGATCGACTTAGTAGAAGAAGGACGATTGAATGCATAGACACGGTGAACCACAGGGCTTTTCAGAAGCTCTGCGAGTAAGAAGGATCCGAGCCCACCCGTAGATCCGGTGAGCAGTACAACGGCAGGCTCAATCAGTCGAGTACTAAGCAACGTCCCATCGATCGGTCCATCCAAGCCTACTGAGTATTTGTCGATCATATCTTGGATTCCTTGCTTGTGTTGTTCTATGAAATTGATCTGTCCGGAGCCGTTGCCAGCGACCAGAGCAGCGATACGTGCGCTAAGAAGCTGGATGGTCGGATTTTCAAAGATGACATTTTGCGGGATGTGGGAAGCCGCCTTCTTGATCTCTGGGTCCGACGATTTTCGCAGAGCACCCAATATCCGATTTCGAAGATATGTGACGCTCAAACTACGAACAGTACCACAACGTGAGCAGGCATTTCCTCGTCTTGTGTGACTTCTTACCTATCAAAACCTTGGGCAAACAAGTCCGCGCGGGGATCGACGGAGCCTTTGGGGCTGATGACACGAGCATGTTCTAGTAACCATTCTTCGAGTATTTCACTAGTCCAGGCTGACGGCCCGGCCAAACCGGCTGGGGCTTCTGAACTTGCTTCGACCGTCTCATACCTGGCGAAACTGAGATACACACCCGCGCACCCGTAATGACACTTACAAAGCGTCTATTTCTGGTTCATACGCTTTGAGAACTGCTTTCCTTTGAACAGTACCTTTAGCGGTGCGCAACATCGGCTTGTTCCCGCTCGTAATTAGAATCATTTCCTTGAAAATACGACTGAATGCTGGCGACGGTTTATTGGCCTCTTCGATCGTCGGCCTTTGTTCCCTTCAGTTGAGATCCTTGCCAAGTGATAAGTGAAGTACGTACCAGATTTGATTCCTAAAGTCCGCCACAGCTTTCTCGTCGTTGACTTCGATGGCGTAATCAGGTGAAGGCTCAACGAGGACACCAACTTGGTTCCGTTCCCGCCCGAACATGACAACACCCTGGACTAGGGGGGAAGATTCGATGATGTTCTCCATGGGGGCAGGAACTGTCTTCTCTCCGGAAGCAAGAATGATGACATCGTCCGCCCTTCCAACACTATTATAGAGCAACGCAAGCATGGTCACCACCGCTGACGTAGACACAAAAAAAACTCACATCTTCCACATGTCCTTGGTCGGATGCTTGATAAAAAGATCCGAAGTAGCGTATCCCTTTACATCGGGTAAATTTTCAATCGCCATCTGGTGTTGATCAGTCGACTAATGTAAATCAATGTTAGCCTTGAACCATTAGGACATGAAAGACATGATACCAAAAACTGCAACTCATATGTATCGTCCCCTTGTGGGACCCACCTGATTTTCTCGTCTTCCGCGAAACGTATCCACATCCAATCACCGTCGGCAATATCCTTCTTTTCTGTCATGATCGTGGGCGTTCCGAACTCTGTTCCGCCGTAACCGCTGGAAATCTGCACCCCTGCAGCCCACAACTTCTGACCGACTTTGGCGGGTAGAGGGCCACCACCGAAAGTCTAGATACAATGAGCGATGACGAGGTAGACTGGATTTGACCGCACGCACGACAGAGTCCATCTTTTTCAGCACCTCAATAGCCTCATCGGACTCCGCCATCTGTTCAAGGAACGTAGGCACCGTCATGAGGGCGGTACATTCTATCTTGCTGAGCTGCTCAACCATGTTGTCGCTTGTTGGTATCACTGGCTGTGCGAAGGGGTCATTGCGCGTACGCGGAGGATAGACCAGGATGGTAACAAGATGCGCCAGTGGTACGTAAAGCTCGACCACAATACCAAAGGCATGGAACGGAGGCAGTGCCATGGCGCCAACGCGGCGGGGAGGTGCAAGAGAAGAATACGGACGGAGAGATACTTATGTAGTACGAGCAATCAGTATTTGTGTCCTGGAGCAGTGCGTGGTAACTTACGTTGTCCCATCCATTGGATCTGGATTCTGTGACTGTGGGGAATGGCTTTAGGGAATCCGGTGCTACCTGAGGAGTGCATGTAGATAGCAGGAGAATCCAAGTCTAGACGTTTCAAAGAAGGAAGATACGGAATGAAAGGATAAGATGCGACCTCGTGCCCAAGCTTCGGGAACGCGTGGTTGAGAGTGGGGAGTTCATAAACGGTCAATTGTTCGCCTTCAATTTCGCGTCGAATGTCATCGATGAGCACCCTATGAGCGTGGTCGAGCGTGACGATGCGTGAGCAGTTTGTTTTCTTCATCAAGCTAACAACTGCAGCCGCCGAGTTACGTGGTGATACCGGGAATGGCTAGAACAGGAGATGAAGTTGTGACGAACTCGAACGAGATATAGACGCACAATACAGTTAGCGACGAACAAGCCCGCAACGACGGCATGGTAGAGTATTGTGTCCGTATTGGCAATGAGCATGACGACTTCTCCGTCTGCACCTTGGCGGGAAGGTCGAAGTGCATGCGCGACTCGGTGAGCGGCTCGACCAAATTCGAGAAGGGTGATTTCAGTGATATCATTTGGGACACCCTCATTCGCGTATACGAAGAGCGGATAAGAAGGGTTCTTTTGCATGTGAAAGTTGATCAAGTCAGGGAGCAAGAGCGAGCAATCGAGAGGCGGAAAATTGAGGGTGGTTGAAGCCATGTTGACGAAAGACACTGGGGTTTGATGATGTAGATGGAGCTTTCATTGAGAGGCCTATATACCTGAGCGGGACTAGAAGGGGATATCATCATGATCTGGGGATACAAGTTGTCCGTGTCAATAACGCAACGTCATGACGTCCGCGGGCCGCACGGAGGCGAACAAAAGCGTCCTATAGCTTTGCCGGTACTAGCCCGGTAGCGACAACGTAAAGAAAATAATATTTGAGGGAAAAACGCGCGGAAAAGGTTCGGTAATTCACCGGTGTGAAGGTTGAAGTGAGTAAGTGTCATTGACACACAGTTCTGCGAATGATCGGACCCGGCTAAGTCGACAATGTCAATGTCAATATTCTTGATATAATCACGCGTCAAGATTGCTTTCAAGTCAGACCAGTGATTTTCTGAGCATCATAGATTTCATGACACCCGAGTCTGTTGCGGTGAGCAAAAAATATTCTCGGCGGCTTGGTCTTTCTCTTCTAGGTCTAGGACGCTTGTGGAAATGGATCCACTACTACCTAACTCCATCGATCACTTCCGAGTCTCATGACAACTTGCGCCGCCGCCTTTTCAACTTCTCGTCCGCTCTTCCGCCTTTGTTGACATGGATTACTACTTCGGCTCGGCTATATTCTGCCACCGATCGGTCTCACCGAACAACTTTAAACATCTAGTTCGGGACTTTGATTCCGGATCGTTCATCTCGCACAAACCTCCCCGTCGGGACGGCATTCGGAAAGCGACATCGAAGCCAGGTTGGTCACAGTATGTACGTGACACTGTCTAGCCCGCATCTCTAAGACTCGACCGATCCTTCGCCAATCTGAAATTGACCTTGCTGGATACAATGACACGAACTTTTTCCTGCTAGTCTGTTGAGGTTTTCTAGCAGGACCAAAATCATAGTAGTGGCCGATATAGGTGGATTCGTTCTGGTAAGTCCTGGACGTTATCAGTGTTGATCCTGGACTCACGGCTTGACCAATCCACTACTCTCAAAGACCGAACGAGGACTACCATAGTCGGGGATGCGAGCACCAAGTCGCGACTCGATCGAGAGTGACCATGTCCCAGATCGGCGACACAAGATATATTACTCGTAGTAGTTCCGTCCTGTCCGTACCAAGCTATGTACAGTGTATCCTTGGTATCGCAGTGTCAAGGAAAGGGGAAACCACTTGGATCAAAGACGGACAAGACAGGGAGAACTGAGCAATACCATCAACATAGACATAATACAAAGCAACACCGACGACAGTACAACATCCAAGCACGATTCAGAATACAGTTCCTGCGATTGCTGGTAGGTGAACCTCACAACGTGTCCCGTTGCCAGTCCACAAAACGCTTCAGCTGTTCGAGCGTAAGGAAAATGAGAATCGTCGTTGGCTGAAGACGCGTCCATGCAGGAAGCCACCCTTTGAACATGAACATTGGGCCTTCGTTCGCCAGCGAGGCTCGAATTACCCCAAGTGTCGACTGGGTGGACACCAAGAGGATGAGTCGACGGTCAACGCATCAGCGTAAAGAACGTACACTGGATCCAGGTCCACTCGCGTTCATAATGCGGCTCTTGAGGACATCGGCGGGTGAACAGATGGTAGTGGCTACTGTGCCCTGTCAGATCCACTTCGTTAGTCCCGTTTCTGTGACAAAAAACAACTCGTCACGGAGCCTACAGCAGCAAAACTAGCAGCAAAGTGACAGATAATGTTGTCCTCAAAGTACGGCGTCTTCAAAAGCTCGGACTTGAAGAAGTCATAGCTAACTTTTGGATCAGAGAAATTTGTTGCGACGCGGGATAATGCTTACGAGGCGAGTTGACTGGAGTTCATCAATATGCTCCGGAAGACGTTCGGGCCAACACCACGGACGAGCGATGAAGGGCCTTCTTCCCGGATCATCTATTGCCATCTCATGAGTATCTAATCAACTAGGAGGAAAAGCATAAAAATGCGAAGCAGAATGGGAAAAGAAGTAGAAATTTCCGATATTGCAAGCGTATCCCTGTCGATTGGCTCGCGTGGTCACAGCACTGGGCCTGACCAAACGACCGTGGCGCTCAGTGGGAAGCATATCCTGATTTATTTTTTCTACTACTTTCCGTCGCCTTGTTGGTCTCGCAATCAATTTCGCATCATCAACCTGTCTTGCCACCGTGAGTAATGCTTTTTTTGGCGCCGCACCTGCGCCACCTCGGGAGTAGGACGTGGAGTAACTCTTTGAGACCGATGCCACGCGGCAGAATGCACCTGAGGAAATTACATCACGACAAGAAAGAGGTAAAGAGGTGATAGAACGGACCTCTTCCCACCGTTGGGCAGCGCAATGTAAGGGAGTCGAATGAACGCTAGTGGATAAGCGATGTCACTCGATATAAAAGCACATACTACTCTTTTATCAATATTCTGTTACCCTCCGATTCTTGATATCTTATACGTTCCCTTGTTCGTCAGCTCCGACGTTTGGAAGCCAGGTCCGGAAGAAGACGAATTTCGCAAGACCACCCGGATATGGCCGCAATAGATGTTAATACGGAACGACGGACTACCTGGCACGTGGTGTACGCCTCCCCGTGAATTCTGGATTGGTGGCACTCTTCGGAAAGAGACGGACAGTGCAAAGTCACGGAAGCGGATGATCACACGCGAAGTGAGAGCCCAAGCGGAGCCCAAAAATAACAGGGAAGTGCAAGGTGACAGGGATACGAGCGGAGAAACGGTGGAAGCAAAGAAGAGGTACAAGCTGAGACACTTACACGGAAGAGCGCATCGAAGCAATGCTTGTAGTTGAAACGCTTCTCTGGAGGTTTGGCAAAGTCACCTTGGAGGCGGACCTACTCGGATGGCCAAGGGCACAAGATGATCATGGGATAAGTACACAAGGGGTGAGTAAACGGTCACGTGACATGAAAGCATTGGGGGGACGCGTAAGGGGCATGTGATATTAGGCATGTGAGCGTACACACCATGACGACCTCTGTGAGAGTGAGAGTGAGAGTGAGGGAAAGGAAAAGCGGAAGAGAACGCGAGGATACATACCGCCAGGGTTACCGACCACACCAGCGATGGATCCAGCTATAAGGTTGAGTCAGGGGAGATGTCGACATTGTTTGGGATAACGTACCCATGACACCAGCGGTAGCCAAGACCCAAGGGGAGGACTGTGTGTTTGCGCCAAGCAGCTTTTTGCTCTCGTCGTATGCCCAGAAGCGACAGAGACTGTAGCTCATCTGTCGCATCCAAGTACCCGTAATGCCGTCGTAGAGACCTCTGAAACCAGCTGTCCTGACAGTCTTCTTCATGGACTCGATCATGCGTTTGTCGCCGGATGCTTGTAGACGGACTTTGGTGAGATCGAGGGGGTGAGTAACGGATGCAGCGATGGTAGCCGCAAGACCACCAAGATAGAATGGGTATGGCTGTTTCTTCTTGGGTGTGGAAGGAACAGGGACTCCATTAGCGACGGGTTGAGTGGGGAGAGCAGTGGCGGCCATAGTGAACGAGGATCGGGTTGATCGTCCGAATTTGGTGTGCTATAAGAGGGGCGGGGGGTATTACGTAACTGATATTAGGTGGGCTATTCGCATCGTCTGGGAGAGAACATGTGAACACGTGAAATTTGGTGGGATGGCGAGCGTATGTAGTACAGACGGACCCAGGGACGATCGGTTTTGCAGTTGCACTGGATTCGTTACGCCCTACATATCACTCGGATCTACGCTCCGCCACCGTTCGCAAACAAAGCCACATGACCATCTGGGTAAATTAACCCCTGTTAAGCCTTGTACGGCTGTTGACCGCTGGCACTATGCGATGTTGATCAGTCTGTCTCCGATGTTTATTTGTAGGGCGACTCCCTCAATGTAAAAACGTGAACCCGCCTGAACACGCTACCTCGACGCATATAGGGTGGTCTTTGCACTAGCCCAGATCCGGTCAGGTTTTTCAGCGTGTCTACCGACAACATATTCACCAAGCGATGTTTGTCAGAGCGGCCGTAAGTCCCAAAGAACATTGCAACATTTAATCAGTCGAATGGGGGGGGTCATACATAGGAATAAACCGTGCTTATGGCAATTGTAGATGAGAGTGGTCGCCAACAAGAAAGGGAACGCACAAGTGTAGGCCAGACAGCACACTCTGGGATATCGTTTGGTGAAATTGAGGACAACTGCAGATAAGTAGTGCCAGTACTTGCTACTTTGAAGCTCCGATGATGTCTCTCACCCCTGGCCGGCACCATCATGATCAAACCATGTCCATTGAAATCGGACGACGCTTAGCCCCGTCGTACGTGGTTCGCGTCTCGCTCTAGCCTCTGGTCAGATAGCTGATTGCAGTTATAGGTTTGCTCTCATCATTGGAATCGACAACTACAACAACTATCCGAAACTTGGCGGAGCAGTCGCCGACGCGAAATCAGTACAACAATATTTTGAGGCAGAACTCCAGGTGCCAAGCGACCATGTCCTCACACTTTACGACAGAAAAGCTACTCGTGGCGCCATAATCAAGGCTTTCATGCGAGTAAAGGATGACGAGCGCATTAAAATGGGGGATTCTATCCTGATTTTTTACGCCGGCCATGGGAGCGAACTACATCCTCCCTCCGGCTGGCGCGTCAAAAACAACGCAAAGATCCAATGTTTGGTTTCTTGTGACTGTGCGAGACGCACGGAAACCGACCCAGAAATTCCCGACGAGTACGCGCCAATTCCTGATCGCACGATCGGCGCCTTGATTGAGGATATCGCCAAAGCAAAGGGGGACAACATCGCAAGTTCTGCACACTCTAAATCCCTTTCTTCACTTCTGACTGCCATTCTTAGACTGTCATCTTCGACTGCTGTCATTCGGCATCCGGGACGAGACATCCATACACACCTCGTGGCATTGATCTTGAGGGTACGATTATTACCGAAACCCTCGATGATCACATCTGGAAAGCTCGATCCGGCAAAGTTCCCATCGGTTTTGCGCACAGTGGTCTAAGGTCGCACGTCCTCTTGGCCGCTTGTGGTGAGAAAGAGGTTGCATACGAACATGATGGGCACGGTCACTTCACCGGCGCCGTTTTGGAAACGCTTCGGAACTGCGCCGTCAACAACTCGGATCTCACCTACACCGAGATTATCGAGCGGATACACCTTGACAAGTGCGAATCTGTTATTCGTACAACAGTGTCGTGGAACTCATTTTCTTTCAGGCAGAATCCTCAGTGTGAAGGCGTCAACCGCCACCGTGTGATATATGATACAAGAGTGCCTGCCGGTAGGCAAGTTTGGTACACGGCTGAAGCTGGAAATGGAAGACATGCCATCAACGCAGGATTATCGCATGGTGTTAAGCCTGGGATGGAACTCAGCCTGTACAACAGCCAAAAGCTCTGGATGGGCGCTATTCTGGTCGATGAAGCGGCGACCATCGACGACTTCGAGACTTCTATCACTACTTCTGGTCCCGGGTCTCTTGAAGACATCATGTTCGCAAAGCTGACTCGTGTTGGAAGGATACCCCTGTACCTGGGAAATGATTCAGTCCATGGAGAGACTCTTCGGATGGTGGTTGGGGATGGTGGTGACGCAGCTAATTTTCAGGTGGTTAAAGATATCGAAAAAGCGAAGTTGCATGTCGCAATGGAAAATGGCCAAGCTACCTTCATGATCTTGGATCAGGATGTGCGGGGGCTCGGACTCACAGCACTCCCCCACAAGGCTGATCGTGACAACCTCCCTTACATTCTGGGTGCTGCCGCACATTACTTCTGGTATCTTGACCTCGGGGGCAAACACGACCATTTTGGCAAACTCATAGATGTCGATTTCTTCTTTCTGAGCGCCGACTATGATTGCTACGGGATCAAGTCATTTTCCCGTGTGGGGGAAGGACTTATTCGGAAAGATCCAGATCTAAACTCAAGCCATCCGAGCATAATTGATTTTGAAGTTGAGCCGAAAGGGCGGTACGGGATTGAAGTGACGAACAGAACAAAGAGGAACTTATTTCTGAACGTATTCTTGTTCAATCACAGCAGTCTGAGCATCGGTAGGTAAACGTGCCAATCCCGGTGTAGTCAACCCTGTTAACCAGTTTTAGTCGCAAGTTACACGCAAGCGAGTGCCGGCAAACCTGAACCCCCACTAGCAAAGGAGGGCGGAACATTCACCGTCGGGTACGGGAACAGCGGTACACCCCCGCTTTCTTTCGAGTTTAAGGAAGGCCAAACTATGGATGTTGGGTATCTCAAAATATTTTTCGCGACCCAACCCATCGACCTGTGCGACATTGAGCAGATGTCGCCTTTTACGAAAAACCATCCACCGCCCCAACGCGATCGCCGGTTTGCCGCTCATAAATCACTGGCCGGCGTTGACATGTGGTTCACGGTGCTGATTCCAGTTGTGCAGCGGAAGAAAGGCGTCGGGGTGGTGCCATCTTGAGGTCTGGCTTAACTTGGGTCGCTCAGGGTATTGTTTTGGTGCTTTCGTGTTTCACCCGTTTCTAAGAATCCTCTTGGGTTCTCTGTACATTTGTGGTAGAGCCTAACATTTGCTTATGTATACCTCAAACTGTCTGGAGACTCGCCTCGACCGACTGCCACAGCGACCGGCTGCTATTTTTTCTATGTACACAGTAAGACAATCCCGAAAGGGAGTGTCGCAAGGTGGTATTTATCTGGACAGTACCCGATGCGAGTTAGCATGATTGCCCGGCTCTTGCAAAGTGTACATTCTGACCCACCTCTCGCGATAAAGGCCACATCCAATGTATCTCGGAAGCCCTTCACCGAGAACACGCTCTCACGCGGTCGATCAGGACCTTTTGCTACGCGAGGTTGCCGTTTAGCGAGCAGCGTGCACCAGGGTCCAGAAAAGGAAAATCGTGAATGAGTGACGATGCTGTCCATCCGTATAGAGCATTGGAGCAAGGCCAGCTTGCGAGGGGAGGTTAGTGCGGCAATAGGGGAGCGTGTCTGTCACAGGAATTTATGCCATGTTTCTCGGCCAAGTATTTGTTGGATTGCTGATCACGTTTGTGATTATGGACGACCGACGTTTTTCCCGGAGTATGACAGGGTCTGTTTGCGTCGTGCGTCGAGGTTCCACGTTTATCGATGCCTAGTCAAGCTCAGTCAAATTCATAAATTTAATGTAAAGTAGGGTGAACGTCGACCGAGCTGTCGGGCTCGTCGATGGCTCGGGTGGGGGTCCAAGCGAGGTGGGACTGGGTTGACCGAGCCAACGGGCTCGTCGATGGCTCGGGTGGGGTCCAAACAAGGCGTGGTTGTGTTGACCGAGCCAACAGGCTCGTCAACGGCTCGGGTAGGGTCCAGACATGGCGGGTGAAAGTCGACCGAGCTGTCGGGCTCGTCGATGACTCGGGTGGGGTCCAAACAAGGTGGGATGCGTTGACGGAGCCAACGGGCCCGCCGACGGCTCGGGTGGCACATAAAAGCATCGAAGAATACTGTGCCACAAGTGGGATTTTGTTCAAGTTGTAGAATGACATGTACTGGCGATGTTAGAGGAACCCGTGGCACGATGTACATGATCCTAGTGGTCTGGTCACCAGACTATGCTGATCCGCAGTCGAGTCGGCGGAATTATTCGAGTTCCGACAAGGCGATGACTTTTGCTGGTCGATGGAGTTGAGGAGAAACATCAAGCAAGATTGTGAGGTCCATCATAGTACATAAGTAAGTAATACACGAGAGTGAACTTGAATTTTCCTACGAGAGGGTGGGGTTAGGAAGCTCAAAGTTTGAACGAACGGAACTTGAAGGAGTATTCTAGGTCAGGATGAGAATACATCGGTGATATAACAATATTCAAACTCATCCTCGTCTTCCGAGTCAGTCGGTGGTTCAGGCTCCGAGTCGTATACCTGCAGTTTTTCCTCCTCGATCTCCTTGACAACCACGGTGTCGTCCTTGCCTCCTTCCCTATGCCAGCGACTCCTCCATGCCCGTTCCTGCCTCCGGACGAGCGCAAATTCACGGACGAGCCTCTCTACCTCCTTCCACCTCTTAAGATACTTATCTTTGCCAGGTCTTCCGCTCAACAATGGGGTATTCCACGAGACGATCTGTTCAATATTCGGGGCAACTGCAGACAAGAAAGACGCGACGAGCGCGGACTGGGTGATTTTTGAATCGGCTAGCCACAGCGACTCCAGAGACGTGTTCCGCACACCACCACCAGGGAGCCTCATCGATGCAATCGGCAACACAGTCGCATCAACGACGAGTCCCAAGAGCGCGAGATTTGGGCAGTTCTGCAACAGCGGAAGCAAACCCGGGAGTGTCACCTTAGAGGGGATCTCCCACCCGCATTCACGAATGGAAAGATCCAAGGTTTCGAGGAATGGCCAAGCCATGGCGATCTCATTGATGGCGGTATTATCAAGGTTGAATGTGCACAAAGTTTCCAATTTCAAAGACGTGAGGCGTTTGAGCTGAAAGAGAGGGCGAATGGTGGCGATGTCAATGATGTGTTTGTCATCGTAGTCTCTCCAGACCTGCATCTCGGAAATGTCGATCACAGACAAGTTCCGGTAGGAAGGATTGGAGGCCCATTCAGTAAAAATGGCGTTATAATCGGCAGCGCAGGTTTCATCGTCGACATTGAGATTGATTGTATCAACCGACGTGGACTGAATGAATTTCAAGAAACGCAGAGAATGAGACATGCTAGGCGCAGAGATCAAAACTTCTCGAAGGACGGGGAATATGGTGCGGGTGAATTCGGATTCGAGGTGATCTAGGGAGATTAAACGCAAGTCCATACGAAGGATCTTCAGGTTGGGCAACTGGGAGAGGTGCAAGACGCTCTCTTCTGGAAGCTCCGCGCAACGTAAAGCCTGAAGTTCCGTAAGTTGACAGAGGACTTTGGAAAACGTCTCGAGAGCCCGATCTCCTCTTTGGAACACAAAATTGCGGAACGCCATGATTTGCTTGATGCGAGGACAGTGGGAGGGTAATAATGGGAGGAATTGGAATGTAAAGGAATTTGACATCAAATTATCGATATCGACGTGGATGACCGAGGGTTGGAGCAAGTGGAGTAAGAAGGGAATAGCTTCGGTCCGGTACTCCCCGCATCGGAAATGCAACAATCTGGGGAAAATAACAACAGGAGACGGAGGATTCGCAAGTGCCACATAAACGTTTGCATCTGTTGTTGAAGTACATTGTCGATCGAACTCTAGGCTTCGCACTCGACGTGCATAGCGGAGGAAAATATCCCAGTCACACTGCTGCATGGCACGTCTGAAAGACTGGGAACGCCTTGGAGTTTCAGATTGCGCTCGCTGGTTCATCGGGGAGAGGAGGAAGACATACCAGCTGCTTCCCGTTGACCGCCCATAGATCATCCGGCATGCACTTGATGAGCCATAGCAGGTCATTAATCTCGTAGTAGAGCACGTTGAGAGCAGGCTCGAGGAAGTAGCGGCAGGTTCTTGCAAGCCTCGCAAGGGTGCGACGGTCACGGAACTCTCGTGATTTAGGTTCGGGTTTCAAAATTATAAACGCATGTTGAAAAATTATCGTCAAGATTTCGTGAATCGTGAGGCATCTATGCATGAGTCGTCCGAATCAAAAATGAAAACCGTAACCACTGGAAAGGTGCTGCACCGTTAGCAATCCTGCTGGAAACGACAGTGTGAAACGAGACATACATCATACACACGGCAATGGAAACCAAGCGCCGACCATCTGGCAACCAAGTCTTTTATTGCCGCCTTTTCGAGCGGAGAAGAAAGTGGATTCAATTTTCCTGCCATGCCAGCCATACTTACGAGCACCAGTACTCACGCGCGCACCGAGGGCTGTGTTCAAGCTATCAGGCTAAATGATGCGGCCGGTTATTGATGTGGCAGTGGATGTAGCATGTATGAAGGATGGCTGGTTCCTGAAGGTGGCTGGTGGCTGCCACATTCAAGAATCGAAGATGGTTAGGTCTGCAGAGCTGGTGGAGCCACACATGGTTTTGGGACAATAGAACGTGCGTACAGCATTGCTTGCTTCTTTCTTGTAGGTTTACTGAATTCAACTGGTAGCAGGCGCCGCTGGTGGTTGCCATCATCATGATGTCGTCAGTGACTGTGGTACTCACAAGCAACCATCTCAGAACAGGATACATATGATGTCAATCCAATATGCCAAGTTTCCTGATCAACATGCGAGAACCCGCCACAAGCTGTCAAGAGTCCGAGTCCTGCAAAGTTGCATGCCCATCGCACGAGTTCGCACGACACACCACCAGTCTCCATACTGCCAGCCACGGTGCTAGCGGTGCAAGTCGTATGCACCTGTCGCACTTCAATGTTCTGAAACCCGGCATAATCGGCCAAGTGAGTGCCTTTCCTTACATTCGGATATCAAACAATGACGTCTTGTATAAGGAATATGCAAGTGGAAGTGTCAAGAACACGTTTCAATAATCCATGCTCTAGGTTCGACGTTTTATGACCAGGGATTGGTGTCACATTGACATGAGGTCAAGCGGAGATGAGGGTAGTGATTAGTGAACGCATGCCTCATTGCGTGTCGTGCCTTTGTATGTGCAAGTACTGTCCACGTTGAGCCGATGCACCTACAATATTGTGCGACAGGTCAATGAATTCCTGTTCAAGCGTGGGCGTTGCGTGGTTTGCTCATGGGATGTGTTGCCAACTTTCATTTAATTTCTACGGTAGACGCAAGATACTTAGTCTCTTGTACTGCAGACGCACCAGATATATTTTCTCCGATATAAGTTAGCTAGCGCTGCTTGGTTAACGATCCAGAAGACTCTTAACTCAACGCGATCGTATTTTGATGATCGATAAGCGAAAAGCCTGTCATACTCTCGTTGATTGTCGTTTTGGCCAACCATGCAACATCGCTGCAGGTACAGCACGCTGTCAAGCTACCCTGTACAGTCCTTGTTGGGGTCGTAATATGGGTCAAACAATGAAAAAAAAAGGTGGCCCTGTGGCGACGTTCTGCCTAGCTAGACTTCAAAAGCCAATCCACAACTCAGGATAGTGCATGGCAGTGGGAAGGTTAGATTGACAGTTGCGAGGCCCAGTCGTGAAGGGTCATCATCCACCCCGAAAGTGTCTCTCATTGCGAATAAGTAGGCATGGATCAGGGACGTAGCAGAACTTTGCAACGGTTTGTTTATCCCATTGATAAACAAGGC